>JADBJO010001074.1:372500-392500 GCA_016801955.1 Conus betulinus
GATAAAAAAGGGGAAAAAAAAAAGCGTACTTTTGGAACAAAGTCAAAACATCAAGGGGGAAGAAAAACAGACATACAAAAAATTATTTCTTTCTGTTGATTTCTTTTCCTTTTTTTGTTTAACTGAAAAATAAGATAAAAACAGAAAGATCTTTAAGTGCAAAATGTCTGGTGGGTTTTTAAAAGGTGTGTGTTTAAAGGGTTGTGTAAATGTACTATGAAGGTTTTTTTTGTTGTTTGTTAAATATGACTTGTGAGTTGACTTCAGTGCGGTGACCGCCCTGATATGGCTCTTTGCTGTCAGCTGGGCTATAAGCAACATGACCTTACCTCACCTTTCTTTGTGTGTGGAAAGAGGAATAAGTTATAGGGGGGTTACAGGTCTGGATAAGTTGGCAAAGTGTGGCAAACCAGCAGTGTGTGTGCTGTAAAGATAGTCTTTCACGAGATCACACTCAGAGACATGTGCATTGTTGTGCCAGTAATCTGATTCCCTTCATGACTATTTTTGGTTGAGGACGTGTGAGCTTTTTCACTTCAGGCAGGGCAGAATGCTGGTTGAACTTGCTGAGTCATCTCGCCTGCTTTTTTGTTTTGTTTTGTTTTTTTTCTTTTTTTTTCTTTTTTCCTTTTCGTCATCTCGGCTGCTGCTTTTGTTTTGTTTTTTTTTTTTTTTTTTCTTTTTTTTTTGATTCCTTTTTTTTTTGTCATGGTTTCTACAGCACAACTCTTGTGCTGAAAAAGATTGTGTAAAATTTTCTTGGCAGAGCATCATCAGCAAAATGATTTGAGCGTTTGCACCTTTTGGGATCTGTGTATTGTTCGGCAACTTGTCGGGTCACTCATTATGTTAATGTGTGTTTCTGCATAGTTGTGAGTCACAGCTCACGAAATACTTGAGGAGCTCTTTTGAATCAAACGTTTGAGGACTCATGAGGAGATACTTTCATTGAGCTAGGTCGCGTCTTTATCATTTGGACATCTTTTAGTAAATGTCCAAGGTATCAACTATCTCTTCCAAGGTCACTCTTGAATCTTTGGTAATCATTGCCTATATATGGGCCACAGAGGTTTTTCTTTTTTTTTTTTCAATACATTTTTTTGTTTTAATTTTTTTTTATCTGTTGTCTCCAAGTCGACAGTTGATCACGCAAGAAGAATTTCAACAAGCTGCATCCATTGTGTTGTGTATCCTGCAAGTAAGGCATAGCAGGTTTTTTTTTTTTTTTTTTTCCCCAATTTTGCTAAATCATGATTCTTGTAACTGCTAATCCTGATCCACATGACTTTGTGCAGGGGTTTTCAGTGGGACAGCGTGGTCCAGCGTTTCTGGACATTCAGATCATCACAGGGACTAACGTGGAGCAGGCCTCCTTCTTCTTCACCGCCAATTCTGTGGGCTACCTGTTGGGGTCGCTGGTGGCGGGCGTGGTCTATGACCTGCTGAACAAGTCCCTGTTGTTTCTGTCCTGTGTGGGGGGGTTGGCGGTGACCACCGTGATCCTCCCTTGGTGTTCTCCGTACTGGCTGATGATCATCATTCACCTGATTGTTGCTTTCTTTGCGGGTGCCATCGATACATGTGAGTCTTGTGCGTCTCTGTGTGTGTGTGTGTGTGTGTGTGTGTGTGTTTGTGTGTGTTTGGCAGTGACTTGTAAAACAATCTTTTTTTGAGGGTTCGTCGTGCTTGTTCTCTTGTTTTTTTCCCCCCTTAATCCTGTTTATTATGAACATTCTTTTCCTACGTCTACTTGTCCAAACAAGAGCAATTATCCTTCTTGGTGAGGGCTTCGCCCTTGTTTTATTAGGATACTCCAGCCAAAAAAGGAATAAATAAATAAATGAAGAAAACAGAGATAGAAAGGAGTTAAACCTGACCCCCAGCCTGTTCAGTTCTAACTCCATCTCTTTGGCTGACTTCCAATCGAATCACATATCCCTTCATTTTACTGAACAATCAGTCAGTTGCCTTTTTGCGTGAAGGAGCGTGCCCACTTCTTATTATCATCTCTTCCAGGATACCGTGGCTGTTAATGGGCTGCTGTCCAACAGCACTATGTAGATACCTTCAGTCTAATGGGCTGCTGTTCAACAGCGCTATGTAGATACCTTCAGTCTAATGGGCTGCTGTCCAACAGCACTATGTAGATACCTTCAGTCTAATGGGCTGCTGTTCAACAGCACTATGTAGATACTGTTCAGTCTAATGGGCTGCTGTCCAACAGCACTATGTAGATACCTTCAGTCTTATGGGCTGCTGTCCAACTGCACTATGTAGATACTGTTCAGTCTAATGGGCTGCTGTCCAACAGCACTATGTAGATATTGTTCAGTCTAATGGGCTGCTGTCCAACAGCACTATGTAGATACCTTCAGTCTAATGGGCTGCTGTCCAACTGCACTATGTAGATACCTTCAGTCTAATGGGCTGCTGTTCAACAGCACTATGTAGATATTGTTCAGTCTAATGGACTGCTGTCCAACAGCACTATGTAAATATTGTTCAGTCTAATGGGCTGCTGTTCAACAGCACTATGTAGATATTGTTCATTCTTTGTCCTCCTCTTCCTTGGAGGGCTACAGTTTGTCTGAAAATGTGAAGACAGTCCTGGAGATTGCCTTTTCTTTCCTGATGTGATCTGCTCTTTCAGCAGTTTCTGCCATGGAGTCCACTTCATCATCACTCAAACATAACTGCTTCCTCTCAAACCGACTTTCAGATTTACCAGTCCTGCTCCGGGTAATGCAAGGATGCGGACACACATCAGACCGGTCACCTTTTCAACCGTAACGTTTCGCGATTCTTGGGCCACTTATGGCATGGTGGAAAATGTTCAAAGATGGTGCTCTCGTTGACCTTTTGTTTTTGAGTCCATGATATCTTGCTTGGCAGGTCTTTGTCCATGAATCTACCATAGCTCCCAGCCAAAATGCCGGGTTCATGTCAGTGAGACTTTGCTTACCATCAGCTGTTGATTCTTCGCTAAACAAGGGTGTTTCCTGTTTCTCTTTAGGAAAACCTCAACCTTGCAGGACCACGCACTGGAGTCCCTCTCGGGTTTAAGAACACCTGGCCTCTGAGGATTCTAAGCCCTGAATAGATTATGCTGATGGGAATGTGTCTTTCGAAACTGTTTTTTGTTGTTGTTTTGCCTCTACGTGCTAGTCAGTGAAATTTATGCCCTTCTAAGGGTTCAGTTCCTTAAACTGTGGAACTCACGTGACTGACTTATCCCGTCCATTGCCCTGCCTCTACAGTCAAGAGCTGCAAGCCGGTGTCATGTTCTCGTAGTAAACTGACTACCACTGGCATCTTTGGCATCTGTTCCCTGGCCCACACGTTCAGTGGGGGGAGCAGGTGAGCATTGAAGAGTTACCATTGTGAAGACAGAGCAGTGATCTTAGAGCTCCTCCACCTTGTCAGGCAACTGGAAGATCATCATCAGACTGCAGACAGTAATCTCCTGGTCCTGTGCAATGCTCAGGCAGATTTACGCTTTTGGCCAGAAACAGCTTTTTTCCGGAATGATGTTCTTTCCAAGTAGTATCACAGCATTTTTCTCTGTGCTTTTTTTTTGTCTCATCTTGTGTACCATGTCGGTGGGCAATAACCCCACATTGCTTATTCCAGTCTCTTGTCCACAGCCACACCTGGGTTTGTCCTGTTGCAGCTCCAGCCCCAGCAATCCACAGGGAGCAGTCTGTGTCGTCATCTTGAGGCAGGCCATCAGAGGAGTGACTGCACTACTGTGTAGTCACTTTCGTGGTGTTCAGCGGTGCCTGGTCTGATCCAGCAGGACAGCACAGCACCATTATCTGCCACACCCTGTACCGGCAGCACTTGTTTATCTGTAAAAAATTAACTACTGTATCAGCCAAAATGACCAAAGGAATCATAAGACAAAACATGGCACGTTTTGACCTCATAGATCTTCTTCAGACAAGCATATGAATCACAAGGCAAAACACAATGCGTTTCGACTCTTAGACCTTCTTCAGGCAAGAATACAAATCACGAGGCAAAACACAATGCGTTTCGGCTCTTAGACCTTCTTCAGCAAGAATACAAATCATGAGGCAAAACACAATGTGTTTCAACTCTTAGGTCTTCTTCAGGCAAGAATACAAATCACGAGGCAAAACACAATGCGTTTTGACTCTTAGGTCTTCTTCAGACAACAATGCGAATCACGAGGCAAAACACAATGCATTTCGACTCTTCGGTCTTCTTCAGGCAAGATTCGTGCCTGAAGCTTAGAGGTGGAAAGAGTCCCTGAGGTCACCATGAGAGCAGAGTATGAAGGTCACATATTTGAGCCTTTTTTTATATTGATGATGAGGATGACGAAGATGAAGCTGTGGATTCATATCGATCTGAGACCGCAGGACAAAGCTGTGCTCTGCTCATACTTTCGTATGATTTTCGTAATATATCCCACAGTCAGCCAGGCCCAAGAGATAGAGACATCTGCCGAGTTGTCAGGAAACATAAAGCAACACTCTCTGAGAGGCATATATTTATGTGTATGGAATTCAGCTGCGTGTTTCCAGTCTTCCCAGATGAGCCCACAGCAAAACTCGCCTGTGGGCAGCAGCTGGTCAGGGTAGAAAAATCCCACAGACAGATTGCTCTGATAGCAGTCAAACCCGTGACCTCCCAGCCAGGAGTCCAAAACTCCAGCCACTGCTAGAGCTCCCCCGAAGTCGGAGTGTGGCTGCCCACATGGCGGGGTAATCAAAAACGGTCACACATGTAATGTTCTCATCCCCAGCTGATGCATTTGTACCATAGTGTTCAAGTACTTTGGCTGTTCAGATGACCCCTGGAGTCTTTTAGCCAGGGTACGATTACAACAACTAGAGCAGCTGGTGGATGACGGCATATGTTGGGTCATACAAATGTTTCTGAAAAAAAAAAAGGTGTTTTAGAAGGAAAATTCCTGTGTTTTTCTGTCATGAGTGGCCAAACCTAAGGATGTGAGAAGCTTAACTTGTACTAACTGTTCTTTTGTGTCTGTATGTATATATATATATGCTGTGATAGTGAGGGGGGAGGGAGGGAAGACATCAGCGCCTTTGTAGAAAAGTCGAGTCTGGTCGGGGCATAAAAATCCCACTGACAAATGGCTCTGATGGAAGTCAAACCCATGTCCTACCAGCTGAGAGTCTGTGGCGTTAACCACTTCACCATGGCGACTAGTCCGCTGTTAAACTTATCAGCTGCTGCCAGGATTTGGCTTGTCATCTCACACTGCTTGGAATGGAAGATGGGGATGCCTCGAGCATTGTGAGTGTCAGGAATGCAATAAGGAATTGGACATTTGATTTGCAGCGGGCATCAAACACACACACATGTGCGCGTGCATGCACACACACACACACACACACACACACACACACACACACACACACGCACACATTGCTCAGTGTTAGGAAAGGACTTTAATAACATGGGAAGGGACATTATTGTCGTCAGTAGGGGGCTTAGTAGGTGGTCCTGCATATGTTAGAAAGGCACCACTGAACACCGCCAAAGTGACTCAGCAGCAGTGCAGTTCTCCTCCAGTGGGTTGCCTCTCAATGACTTGACATTGACTGCTCCCTATGGATTGCTGGTGCTGGGGCTGCGGCGGGGCCGACAATAACATGGGAAGGACAGGAATATAATATTTTGATCTTTGACCACACACACGAACAGTTTTGATGTCAGGGAAAAAGGATATTGAAATGGGAAGAACTGATGACTGCATGTGTTGGGCCTCGTACACACACAAGTAGTTGAATGTGAAGAAAACAGACATTGAAATGTGAAAAGAGAGATAAGAAACTATGATGCATGAAGACATGTCAACTAGTCTGGATGTCATAGAAAAAAAAAGGATGGATGGGGGGGGGGGGAACCAGGGGGGTGCAGGAAAGGGGAAGGAGGACAGGTGAGAATATGCTTGATTTCTAACTGCACATCAGCCGTATTGATGATTGTCAAGCAGCTGTTGTATTGTTCTATGATGCTTCTGAAATCAACACCTTTTTTTTTTTTTTTTTTTTTTCAGCGGGAAATGCGGAGTTAGTTCGCATCTGGGGCAAGGAAGGGGAGATGGCGATGCAGTTCATCCACTTCGCCTTCGCCCTGGGCGGCGTGATCAGCCCCCTGGCACCGAACCCTTCCTGACACCAAACCCTGATGACGACATGGAGACCACCACCATCATCCCCCCACTGACCTCGGACAATGACAGTGATGTTTGGAACTCCTCATCGACGACCCCAGGCTACATGGACAATTCCACAGCCCCTCCCCCACCCCTCACCACCAATGTCCATTACGCGTTCATGATCTCTGGAGGGATTCATCCTTCTCATTGCGGTGCCCCTGACTGTTCAGCTGTTCTCTGACAGGTCGTCCAAGCGAAGGCAGGACAGAAAAGATGAAAAGCCAGACATCAAGCAGCCCTACCCCTTTGTTCTCTTTCTGTTTGTTCAAGGCACGCTGTGTCTGTTCTACCTCCTGTATTGTGCTGTCGAGGACACGTACGCTTCATTCCTGACCGCCTTTGTTGTCAAACAGCTGCACTGGACCAAGTCGGGCGGAGCACAGCTGTCCTCAGTCTACTGGGCTTCGTTTGCAGCAGGACGTTTCCTGAGTATATTTGTGATTTATGTTTTGAGTTCGGTCAAACTTCTGGTGCTGAGCTCCGTCTCTCTGTTCCTCGCCATGGTGGCCATGTTGGTTTTCTCTGCTCACAATGTCTCTGTAGGGGTTTGGGTCTCGGCCGTCTTAGCCGGTCTTACGATGGCACCCATTTTTCCAACAGGCTTCACGTGGATGGAGGAAGAACTGGTGCGAGTGACAGGTCGGGTGTCTTCCAGTATACTCATTGCTTCCTCATCTGGAATGATGGTCAATCCTATCATTGTTGGCACTCTGATGCAGGATGTCAACCCCATGTGGTTTGCTTACATCCTGGTGGTGGTGGTGTCCGCCTCACCGTGGGAGCCTTCTTCTTCCTGCTGGCCCTGTCCCGCCTGTACCTCAGAAAGCACTATAGTCAGGCCTCTCTAAGGACAAAGACTATGGAGATTTTTGTGTCCAGCGTGAGTGTGGATGCTAATTCAGATAAAGCCAGCACAGCATGAAAATATTTCAGAATGCTGCTTAAAATCATTGTGTGCATGTGCATGCACTTGCAGACATATCCACACAATGATAAAAAGACACTTGAGGTGTAACTGAACGCAGCCCAGTGCAACTGCTTGATTTGCTGAGAATAGGACCAATCAGATAGCTCGAAACAGTATGCTAATCAGTCGCACAAGCTGGAAACAGTATGCTAATCAGTCGCACACGAAAAAAAGGAAATGTAGAATCAGGATGAATTTCAAGTTTTACACAGAGAGGTGAGGCAATCAAGATCTACGCTTGACAAGTCTGTTAAACCCACCACAGAAAAGAAAAATCAGTAGCACTACATACAGTCAGGGATCCCAACGTAAGGCCCTGACTAAGTGCGGATAGTACTTTGAACGGATGTATGTTGTGAACTTGACCTTTGTACCCGACATTTACTTCCAGCCGGATTCATGGTCCAGTCACTGGCCATCACTGTCCATGCTCCGTCTTGCCTTCTAGCTTCTTTCATACATCTTATGCCAAACTTTGACCCTTTTTTTTTTTAAACCTCTGACATTTACTTTCAGCAAGATTGTAGCATTCACCAAAAGAAAGTATTGTAGGAAGTTTAAGAACATTTGGGAACAGGGTATGATTTATTAGCAGTTCCTATAATTTCTGTTTTCGTGCTGTGATATGACCTTGACCTTTGACGTACAAGATTGATGGAGAAGACCTGATCAGCATCTAGTGTCCCACCGAATTTCATTTAAATGTGGTTACACACACACGCGCGCATGCACGCATGCACTCACACGCACACGCACACACACACACACAAACACGCACACGCACGCACGCACGCATGCATGCATGCACTCGCGCGCACGCACACACACCCATACACACACACACACACACACACACACACACACACACACACACACACACACACACACACCTATACACACACACACTGACACTCTCTCACTCACTCACACATACATACACAAAACACACACACACTAACTGGCTGATCGACTGAAATCTGAAAGCATTTATAATCAGATTAAAGTGGGATTGCACCGACCGGTGAAATGAAACGCACAACACATCAGAGAGTTTGTAAATAGGCATGGAAAAAATGGTGCACATGAAGTGAATACAAAATGGATTCATTTTAGAGATGAATGCAAACACTTTTATTTGTAGATTAATTATAGTAAATAAACCAATAGGGAAGATTCCATCCCCCCCCCCCCCCCCCCCCCCACACACACACACATACATTTGCTTCTGTGTTATCAGTCTAATTGATGAAGTGTCACAGTGCATGCACAAATGCTTCAAAAGTGGCCAAATTCGAGAAGGACACTAGTATTTGTTCAGGACCTCCACCCAGCCTGGGAATATGTTTGCCTGCTTCAGCATTTGTGCTGGTCAAATGCGTTCAGCGTTTGTGCCGGTCAAATGCAGCATTTGTGCCGGTCAAATGCGTTCAGCATTTGTGCCAATCAAGTGCATTCAGCATTTGTGCCGGTCAAATGCGTTCAGCATTTGTGCCAATCAAGTGCATTCAGCAGCATTTGTGCCGGTCAAATGCGTTCAGCATTTGTGCCAATTAAGTGCATTCAGCATTTGTGCCGGTCAAATGCGTTCAGCATTTGTGCCGGTCAAATGCGTTCAGCGTTTGTGCCTTCAGAGAACCCATTGTAAAGTGTTACCTCAGGGACTTGGAATGTCTGAGGCTGACAGTTCCAGGGGAATGATTTTTATTGCCAGCAGCAGCACACTTATGCCATGTCTCAGGCCACCCCCTGGCGAACCATGAGAGCAGTGCTTTCCTCCTGTTACTTTGAACTCTGCACCAGTCCAGCATGTGGTAACAGAATAATTATGATGGGAAGAATCAGGATTTGTAATCGTACTCTATCCGTCTGGCATGTCAAGACTCGTATTCCCACCACGCATGCCTACCGTAAGTGGTGCAGGGATTTTTTTTTTTTGTAGTAGCCTTAGGAATGATGGAGAATGTTGTGACTTTGGGCTTGGGAGGTAAAAGGCACTGACTGGCTGAACAGGAGCTGTTTGGTTGTCTTAGCACTGTATAAGCTGCAAAATGTGTCTGGGCAGGAAATATATAGGGCATGGTACAATGTATAAGCTGCAAAATGTGTCTGAGCAGGAAATATGTAGGGCATGCTTGCGCCAGTGTGACATGGTAAATGTACTGGCCATTCATTCAACTCTGCATTTTGATGGTAAATATACTGGCCATACAACTCAGCGTTTCCTACACACACACACACACACATGACACAGTCATTTGATTGGACATAAGGATATGTGAAACCTAATCCCGGTGATTACAAAATGACTGTGTGTACAGATGTATACCAGTTAAAAAAAAAAAGAGATTAAAGTCAAGCTTTAGAAAATGCTAAGGCAGAGGATTTTGTTGTTGTTGTTATTCATTGTGCCATTACCTGAACAGTATATCACTTTCAGTTCTGCTGTGGGTTTGTATTGAACCAAGAGTATGTATGTATGGAGTATTTTGTCACTTTTTTTGTTATTCATTTGTGTTCAGAAATGTTGTTGTAGTCGTTGGTTTCATGCAAACATCCTGCACATCAGGTTGCAGTTTGTTTACAAAGTTTAATGGTGACTTTTCTTGTCTGACACACGAACCTGTATCTTTTCGCAAAGCTCAGGGGTAGGTTTGGATCCTGTCTTGTGTATCAGTTACACCAAACTCCACGATGCCCTTGTTGAAAGTCAGTTTATCATCAACCAGTCATCTGAAGACAATACTCAGCTTTAAAGGTTTTGCCATCCTGTGGAAACAGGTCACACCCACACAGCTGATGGCATGGCTGCCTTGGTCAGGTTCAGTCTCAGGTTACTTTGGCATGAGTTGAAACTGAATGCTAACAAAACTGAGGCCCATCTCACTCACTCAACCAGGTCCTTTGCCAGCTGTTCCAAGCCATCCATAAATCATGTTGGAAACTTTGAAATTGTCTCTCTCTCTCTCTCTCTCTCTCTCTCTCTCTCTCTCTCTCTCTCTGTCTGTCTGTCTCTCTCTCTCTGTCTGTCTGTCTGTCTCTCTCTCTCTCTCTCTCTGTATGCAGCCTAGGGTTCATCATCTTTGATATCGAATCTCTTCACAAACACACAACTCGCATCCATCGATCTGCCGATGCAGCCATCCCTCAGGTGTACATGACTACCTCACACTGCAGTAACACAAACGCTGTGCTTTAGCCCTGCCTAGACTGTGACGATGCTTTTCATGCAGGATGTCCTAGATGGAGCGTAGGCAAGCTACTAAAGGTGCAGAATTCAGCTTTGCAGCTTGTCCTCAAGACAAGAAAACTAGACCTAATCTGTACCATAAACCCTCCGCTGGACACCTGTTGAAGCACGTATTCAGCATACACTATTGCTTCTTTGTCACAGTTTCTTCTGAGTCTTTCCCAGCTAAACATTTCAGATCTTCTGTCTGCCTGCTCACCATCTCAACCACACTGATCATCCACAGATCACTTGTGTCCATTTCAAAGACCAGGACAACACCACCTGGAAATCATGATTTTCATCAAATGCCCCAGCACAACAGATTTGCCAAAGTCTGTTCACCACATCAAATCAAACATCGGAAAGTATGTAAAAAAATGCCTGTTTCACAACACAAACAAACCATCCTGGCCTCACTGTCTTAACCTTCATTAAAATGCAGGCTTAGGTACCATTCACATTCATATATTATCTGCATTGTTTATTGTTTTTTTTCCTTCTTGGATGTGTGGTGCAGGTCATCTTTAAGTGCATTTGATTTTTTTTTTTTTTTTTTTTAATGAAATTTGGTGTACTATTTGATCGATGCTTATGAATGTGCGTGATGTTTGATTTCATATCATTTTACATTTTGTTGGTTGTACTTTTTATTGATTTTTCAGTCATCCAATCTGCCTCAGGGTTACAATCAAGTACATCTGGTCTTGCGGTCAAGTGATTAAGGTGCAGGTTTGTTTCTTTGTTTTGATGATGCAGAATCATGTCATTTGTTTTTAATGTCTTGGATACGGAATTGGTTACTAGTATTTGGGATCCATTTGTGTCTGGTTGGTCTAGGTCTACTCACCTTTTTTCATTGATAGTTTTTACTGGACCAGTTTTCTTCTTGTGGCTGCATGATAGAGATAGTGAGCAGGTGCGCCCTGCCTGTTCTTTCCTGCCTGTTTTCTAGCGTGGCTTTTTCTGTGTTCTTGTTTCTAGCAGTGAAATATTTTTCAATGATTTCAGTGATGGACAGGGGGGCAAGGGGGGGGGGGGGGGGGGTGCTGGCCCTCACTGTTCCGTCACAAACTGACGAAGGATGTTGTGGGGGGTCGGGCGGTGGGTGCTGCTGGCCCTCATGCCCAGCGTTCCTTTTTCACCCCAGCTGGGTACGGAACGTAGCAGAGTTCCCTCTCTTTGGTGGTCTTTTTTGAACGTTTTAATCCTGGCTTTTCTCCCATCATGGCCGATTCAGTATCCTTTGATGGAAAGGACACATGCTGCCCCTTACAATTTACAACGGGCTAGTTTTTGGTTTTTTTCGTTTGGTTGTTTTGGGTTTTTTTTTTTAATCTTGCAACCAGGTAGCAAGAATGTTTTTGGTGCTTTGAAATTTTTTATGAGTTTTTTTTTTCCTTTTTTTTTTTTTTCTTCATTAATGATGCTTTGTGGTCTTCTTGAGATGAACTTGGCTGAATGGCAGTGTCATTTGGCCTGGCCTGCTTTTAGCCACATTAACGGCATGAATGTTGAAATGTGTTGTTATTTCAAAACATAGTGTAAAAGTGGTTGTGGATTTTTTTTTCTCCATAGTTTCTTACAGTTTATTTTTAATCAAGGTACCGCCCTTGAGAAGATCCTGTATTGGTTGAGCAACTGTGAAAGCTGTATTGGTGTGAAATTGTGTCATCATAAGCATCACCCACATAGGGATTCTGTAAGCTCTTTTTGTACAAAGCGTGTGTGTTGTCCTCTGGTAATACTGCGCCAGCAGCTTTTCTTTTCTAAAGTTGAAAATTATTCATACGGTCCACTGAAAAATGTAGACAAATGAATTACAAGACAAAACATGATGCATTTCAACCTGTTGGGTCTTCTTCAGGTAAAATACACAACACCCAGGACAACGAAAATGAATGAGCAGTCACTTATCTTGATCCAGTTTGGCACAAGATGAGCGCTGAATCGACTTTGCAGATAGATATTCCTCATTTCTGTCGCCATGTTTCGTTATGGACCGTTTTTCTGCCCTTTTGGCCTTGCTCCTGTCTTTGCTCTAGACAGTCGTTGACACTTCTTTCACTCTTAAAATGATTTATAACATGCCTGTTTTTTTGTTGTAATTGAGTGACTGGGCAGTGTGTCTGTATGCATTCTGGAGAAGGGGGGGGGGGGGGGGGGGACTAGTGGTTTATTCCGTAGCAACAGTGTACCTTTTATAGTTGTTTTGTTGAAATTTGGAGCTGTTACTTTTTTTCTTCTTTTTCTTTTTTTTTTTCTTTATTTTTTGTAATCTGTAGGTGAGATATCAAACAGAATGGCTTAGCACCTACAGCACAGCATGGTTTTATCCACTGGTAGGATATCAGAACTTCAGCTGCTATGGCAGTCACCGGAGGGTAAAGATCGTCTTTCATCTTGTCATTTTTTTTTTTTCAGGACGGATCTTTCTTTTTCCCCCATGGCTGAAAAGACAGTACTGAAAGTAAGCCCTGAGTAGTTAGAATGGCTATGATTATGGAACTAGATTATAAGGAAACATCATGAATGGATATATGTGACCTCCCACCATGAAATGAGTTTCCGGCCATTTTGCAGCTAGCAGCCAGAATAGAAGAAACAGGTGTCAGACTTGGACTGAAGCGGATATTTTGATTGTTCCTGCACATTGTCAGTAAATTCTTTATATTTTGCTTTAATTGACTTACATTGAAAATGAATACTTCACAGATTAATTCTTCATTAGAATCATCACGTTTTAGAAAGAAGAGCTTGTATGAGATACCAGTTGTTGTGGAAATACCTTCTTCCATGTGGGTAATATGTGTATCAGATTTTATGAAAATTGAGAGTTGGTTTTATGGAAAATGTACTTTTTAAATTGATTATTTATGTTTCAGTTTGTGCTTATTTTCACAAAAGTGCATGTCCGAGGGTTATCTTATATATCTCTATATCTTCAGGGAAGGTGCATGTTCTGTGTAACGTGTCATCCATACCAACGGCCAAACTGGCCTTCTCTTCCAAAAGTTGGTGATAGGATTTTACTTGTGTATAAGATGTGCATGCATTCACACACGGAACGTCGGGTTTATAGTCTCATTTGAAGGACTATATGGGGAATGGAGTCAGAACCAATGTTAACTCCGAGGGGAAAAATCCCCCTGTACCGAAATTCGAACCTGCAAACGCAGGATCTCGAGTCTGGTGCTCTACAAACTGAGCTATTCAGGCCCCGAATGCATTTCAACCTTGTAGGTCTTCTTCAGGCAATTCTTCAGGCAAGATACACAACACTCAGGACAATGAAAATGAATAAGCAGACACTTACCTTCATCCAACTCGGCACAAGATGGGCGTTGGAATAATTGTGTTAGCAATAACTTTTCAAATTTGTTTAGATTTCTGCTGCAGTCGCCTCACTTTGCAACAAGATCTAAAATTGGAAATGTCAGTTTTCTGGAATTTACTTTCACAAGGTTGATGATTATGTTTTCAAGCTGATATAAAGACATCAAATTCATTGCTAGAAAATTAACAGTCTGATGGAAGCATTAAGAGCTACAGTCCAAAACATCACATCATTTGCTCGGGGATAGAGAGACTTTGTGGGCCTGATTTTACCATTATGGATGAGGAAATTAAAGAAAGATCAAGAGAGAGAGAGACAAATGTGCGTTCACATACATTACAGACGAGTGAATGAAAGAATGATCAAGAAAGAGGGAGAGATAAACATGCTCATACAAAGAGTTTTAAGCAAATTTTGTGACTTGTTGAAAGAAATAAAAACAAGGTCATAACAGAGGTATGATAATTTTGACAGCTTATTTTGATTTTGTTGGTGTTGAACATTATAAAATGATCTTTAGAAAGTAAAAGAGGCCTGATTTGCATTGTTGGTTTAGAAAAAAAATGATGATCATAATCAGTGATAGAAATTAAGTCACTTGAGAAAAGTAAAATGATGATGATCATGATCATTGCTGATAAAAAATTCTAGTCATTGCTGATTTGCTTTATTCTTGGATTTAAACACACACGAATGCATGAAGTTTTCAAAAAGAGAAAAATGAAGCAGGAATGCTATTATTTATGAGAGACACTTTAAGAATTATATAATTAAAGATGAATGAGTTTGGAACAGGCTTCTGGTGTTAATTGTGGTGTGATGGTTGTCAATAAATTGTTACTATCTGATGACTGTCAATAAATTGTTACTATCTGATGATTGTTGATAAATTTTTACTATCTCCAGTTGATATATTGTTACTATCTGATGATTGTCAATAAATTTTTACTATCTCCAGAAACAGTTTTGCATTTGGTTTTATGTTGTTTGCCTGTAATCAAGTGAAAATGACATTTTTAAAACACACACACACATGCACACTCTTGCACATATATACTCAAAAGAATGTATAGATCCTTACATCTATACACACTTTTTTTCCCCTCGATTTATCCTTTTTTGTCCAATTCATTTTTTTTTTTCATATAATTTTGATCTGATCTCTGTAAAATGCTGTTAACTTCACTATGGTCTGAGAGCTCGCCCATTGTCTGTGGCATGATTGTTCTAACTTGGCTGAGACCCCAGGGATCCACTGTACACAGCTACATCCAGCCTGTCGTGTTGCATGTTCAGTTGTAGCAGTCTCCAGAGAGCTAGTTATCCATGAAAAGTCACCTTAGGCCACTTGCTACAGAAGACCCTCGTAAGTAATGTCATGGAGTTCAATGTTTTTATCTGTGGGAAACCTTTCATCATGTTTGGTGTTAAACGTTGGAGTTTGTGATCTCCTTTGAGCTGTTGCCTTCAGCTTGAACCCTACCTTTGGTGTCCATTGAAGACAAAATTCAAAATCGTGGCGAGAGAATGAGGGGGTCTATAATTTGGTCACAGATCTGAGAGCTAAGCTTCTGAAGGATTGTTTCTTTCATCCGACGTTCAACAACTCGATAGCAGACAATGCCCGAGGGATTAGCTGATGTTATTCTTTTGAGTTTTTTTTTTTTCTCTCATAAGGGGTGGGCAAGGGTATGCTGGACATGAAAAACTATTCGTCTTGGTGTTGACGTGCAAAATATTGGTAAATTGTTGAATAAATATGTAAAAACCACTTTAAATGGACATTGCGCTCATTTCCCTTAGAAAACGATGTCCGCTGTACATACCTTACATCCATATTCATTTGCCTAGAATGTGTGTGTATTACTCTCCACAGCTGTAGTCAGCAAACAGTTGCAGGGAGGTGTGGTAGCGGTGGTCGGGGAGTGGGCTGGGCAGAGGGGAATGATTCAAACTTAACTTGAGTGCTGCTCTGCTTACAAGATTATGCAGATGTTCCTATGATTATCAGACTCTGTGTGTGTGTGTGTGTGTGTGTGTGTTTGCGTGCGTGCTCTGTGTGTGTGTGTGTGTGTGTGTGCACGACATAGGTACAAAACACTTTAATTGCAAGCTCTGCCAGATAGAGTTGACCAGAACTCAAAACACATACTCATCATCCAATGGTGTGGGCACTCAGTTTATTTGCTCAACCTCAACCCATTCACCTGATCATTGTTGTGCAATGTATTTGTGTCCAATTTATTTAAATGCACAACACACATTAAGAACAGAGAGAAACAAAGCAGTTTAAATCAACAGATGGTCAAATCCTTCAAATCCTCAAACTCACACCAATTGTATGTGAACTGCATTGCAATCAGGAATATTTTTTATTTATTTACACACGTATAGATACTTATGTAAAAAATGACTTCAAAAACGACAAAGAAACTAATATACTGAGAGGCATAAATTCCGCACATCATGCACACAAGTTCCACGGGGAAAAGTTTGATTTGTTGTTCCTTTTATGACCCATTCCTCAGTTGGTGGGAGTGTGACCCACCTTTCCACAGCGACGTTTCTCGTGCAGCACGTGTCAGCGAACAGACAATAGCGCCAGAAGCAGAAAGCCAGACGGGTGACAACTCAGTTCAGAGTGAATATTGCGTCGCTTTCTTTTCACGTGATAACACACAGTTTAACCCCCATAAATGCCGCAACCAGAATGGTATCATCACACTGCAAGAAAATGCCACGGCTAGACAACAAGCAGCGAAACCGCACTGTTGGGATGCTGAGGGCCGGTTCATCCATCCGACAGGTGGCAAGAGCCATGAACGCCCACCACACCACTATCTACCGCCTACAACAGCACTTGGCAGCCGACCGGTCAGTTTCTGACCGTCCTCGACCAGGCGCATCTTGAGTGACGACTCAGAGACAAGATCGAGCCATTCGCCTTCCCACCTCAGGAACCGATTCCTGACTGCTGCTGCCACCACCAGAGCAACTTTGGGGGAGTGTGGGGGACCCATCAGCAGCCGCACCGTCAGACGACGCCTGTGATGTTGTGCGTGCATTCACACACGAAACCTCGGTTTAGAGTCTCATTCGAAGGACTGTGTAGGGAATGGAGTCAGAACCAATGTCAACTCTGAGGGAAAAAATCCCCCTGTACCGTAACGGCCCGACGGAGATGCGAACCCACAACCCCAAGATTAAGGGTCTGATACTCTACCAACTGAGCTATTCAGCCCCCACAACCCTGCTGTAGAAAAAAACAGCAACAACAACAACCTCCGCTAAAAAAAAAAAAAAAAAAAAAAAAAAAAAGAAAAGACGAATTGGCTCACAGAGGAATGGCTCGGGACTAAATGAAATCTAATATATAGAACAATAGCCGAAATTGCCTCGTCACTCGTACCCACAATCCACTATTCAACATGTATTGTGTGCGTGCCTGTGTGCCGCAGTCAGATGATGTACGTGGTTTGGTTTCATTTGCCATGATAAAACAGCGCCGAATGGGATGTGGGAGTGGGGGGGGGGGGGGGGGGGGGGGGGGGGGGGGGGCTCTCAAATATACATGTTAGTGGTGTCTTTTGCATGTGTTCATGTTCGTCATATATTTCCCCGTGGATGGCATGTGTTTGGGTGGAAGGTGGGGAGGAGGGGGGAAGGGGTGATGGGTGGTGTCGGGGGGGGGGGGGGGGGGGGGGGGGGGGGGAGGGCGGCGGCGGCTAAATGTGGCTGATGTAGATGACTAAGCACATAAGCTATACCGACAGAGACCATAGACACAGAAGTTGTTGATTAGGTGTCACCCTCCTGTATGCCAGCACGAACATACATGTATCTTTTTGTATGTGGCGTGTGTGTGTGTGTGTGTGTGTGTGTGTGTGTGTGTGTGTGTGTGCGTGTGCGTATGTGCGCGCGCGCGCGCGTTCATGCCCGCGCACTTGGGTGTGAGGGCCAGGGATGAGGGATGAGGGGATCGACAGGGAGAGGGGAAAGGAGTGGATACTTATATGCATATTCAACATGTGTGTGGTGGTGTGGTGCGTGCGTGCGTGCGTGCGTGTGTGTGTGTGTGTGTATGTGTGTGTGTGTGTGTGGTGTGTGTGTGTGTGTGTGTGGTGTGTGTGTGTAGGTGAGTAAGTGCACTGGAATACACACAAACCAGCAAAACGCATCCGTGTGAATAGCTGGCTGAACACATGGCAACTAGTATTTCATTTGCTCAAGTTCGTTTTCTTTTTAAATTATGATATTACGCCACGATCTCACTCACCCCCGTCCCCATTTGGTGTGGATATTCCATAAATCATCACTGACACGTGTTTCTGATGCAGGTAATATTGATTTAAACACCAGGACAAGCTCATTCAGAATACTGCTGTGCAATCATCATTTCCAATGTGATCTCTATGCTTGGACTTCCTCTGACCATTTTTTATCGAAAGGGATAAAAACCATTGAGCTGCACTTTGTTCGCCGTTTGCCTGGTCAGCAAATATGTGTGTGTGTGTGTGTGTGTGTGTGTGTGTGTGTGTGTGTGTGTGTGTGTGTGTTTTGCAATGAATAAGGAATCAGGTATATGGCTCATAAGATGCACAGACTGAGCATGACTAGCCGAGAAACTAAAATACAAGTTAAATTTGTGGTAAATCGGAGAATGGCAATGCATTTATATCACGTTTCAAGGAGAAATTACAGTTTATTCTCATCGCCGACTGAGGACAGTACGCATCGCCCCCACCTCGTCAAACATTAGGATCCGATCAGTAAATACTGACACTATCCGGACTTAAACGTTTGCAGACATGCAATGGAGAGTTGCAGAGAGTACGTAATTAAGGGGGGGGGGGGGGGGGGGGGGGGGGGGGGGGGGGGGGGGGGATGACATGTCGCCAATTACGATACAAAGGTATCACTATGGACCCCGGATGGAAATGGCTTCTTTCTGTCGTGATTATTGCAGGTTTTAGGACGGTGGGGGGTGGGTGGGTGGAAACAGTGTGTTGGTCATGCCATAATTGTATCAGCTGTTTGAAATGTTGACTCCATTGTAGAAGAGACTGTAGGATAGGTGTTGTGGAGAGTGGCCATCGGACTACAGTCAGAGACTGTTATGGAAGGATTGTCAACGATAGAAGAATGGAATGGAGGACACCCGAGACGTTTAATGACCACAGTTAGTATGAAGAGCGAACGGGCGACCGTATGGCCAAACTTGTTTTCTGCAGAATGTCATTACCGGAACCAGGCTGAGACCAGGCTGAGTGTGATATTTATTGTTCATGAAAAAGAGTAATATTCTGTCAAACTTAAACAGTCACCTCTTGGTAGTCTTTAAAGAAACGATAAACCCCATGTGACTGTTTTGGCGAAACACATGTGGAACCTAGAAAACCATCGAAACACCCCGGCCTACAAGACGTCATGATTATTCACTGTTTGATCCTCGTCAGGAAATGCCCGATCATCTGTTGCTCATGACCAATGGTTTTCCTCCAGATCGGTATACTTTCAAAACATGATTATGTCAGCATATAGTACCTGTGCCGATATCTTATGGAGTCAGACACAATGTTATCAAAGCTGTGTCTTGAATGACACGTATGACAGAAATAAACTACTGAATAGACACAAAACTAATTACTGAATCGATACAAACACGGGATTGCGACTTTTCATTTAACACACACACACACACACACACACACACACACACACACACACACACACACACACACATTTACACACGCACACACCCCCGCGCGCAGGTTTCTATTGTTGGAGCACATGGAGAAAACGATTTCAGTGAACCCATGCACAAGATTCTCTCAGTGGTAGTTTTGTGGGTCCTCTACTACTGATACAACATCTCTTATTCTCGGGGAAATGGGTCAACAATGTAGGATATAGATAAGAAGGACGAAATCATAAAACATGAGGCCAACACGTGTCATCAGACTCGTTCAAAATAACCGAAACGCTTTAATCAGTGTAGGGAAAGATCATTGGACACAGCGGATTTGAAAACAACTCGATCACCTGCGTAGTCCACAGAACAAGAGTCATCAAGTCAACTTTGGAGAAAGATATAGTGGAGAACGTCCTATAGTCTTTCAAAAGAAAGGCCTGCGGCTCCTACAACACCTCCATCGCACCCCAGACCTAAAAAAAAAATAATTTAAAGGGCAAGATCGCGAATAATGGGGAGATAGCAATCTAGATCGACTTCGTGAATAATGCGCAGAGAAAGTCA
>JADBJO010001074.1:397500-430000 GCA_016801955.1 Conus betulinus
CAACAAAGACTTAATTAAGAAAGGTCAGTTGCAGGCATGGGAACTTCCGGTTTTGTAGAATTTCTAGAAATCATGCTAAATTTAGACTGACTAGTTAGCAGAGCTAATCCAGATAAATGTTTTTTCTTTTGCATGAATATTCCTTTAAGGATAAAAAAAAACACATCCCTTGATGGAAGAACTCCAATTTGAATATTATCTGCGCGCGCGCGAGGCGGGGTGAGAGAGAGAGAGAGAGAGAGAGAGAGAGAGAGAGAGAGAGAGAGGGAGAGACCATTGTTAAAGGCGTTGGAAATTTGTGACAGGCCTCAAACAAATGCCCAGTATGAGGCAAAAGACCATATAGCATACATTCCTTAATTGGGCACCTTTTTTTTTTTTTTTTTTTTTTTTGATAACCCTGCAGTCGCACTGGTCTACTCAGAACTTGGAGACAGCCCCCAGCCAATACACTTGCGGCATCGTGATTACGTGACGAAATAGTGCGAGATCGAGGCACTATGCCCTTGACAACATCATTGTACGTCCTTGACCTCACAGTCGCACTCACCAACTGAGAAGATGGCGTCGTCGTTCTTCGGCAATGTGGCTATGGGCCCCGCGATTGAGGTGTTCGCCCTCACCAGGGCCTTTAACGCTGATGGTAACCCCCAAAAGGTCAACCTCGGTGTTGGAGGTATGTGATCATGCAAATGTAAATGTTTAATCGCCTTTAATCTTTTTTGATCAACAAAGTTCTGTAACCGATAGATGGCCTGTGACCAGTGCCACTGGTGGCACTAGCCGCTGAGTCAGTGAGTGTGCGAAGGTGACAATTCTAAGAACTCGCAAACGCACTCTGTTCTTCTTCATACCATTGGACGGTAGCAATCTTCAACAGGCTAAAGATTCTGTTTTACATTGTTGAACTGGGACTTCCGGTACAAAAAGGAATGATTACAACAGATTCTGATTAGCAGCAGGGCCGTTCTGTTGCTGTGTATGGAGTTGCCGTTGGCCGGTTATAGGGTAGGCGAGGGGGGGGGGGGGGGGGGTGGGGGGGGGGTGAAAGGGGTGCCATGACAAAAGACCATAATAGAAGTGTTTAAAAATGGAAGATTTTAATGGAGCTTATTATATTGTGATGAAAAAACAAAACAAAACAAAATTACAGTGTTCATTTGATTTGCCCGGAGTGTTTACTTCCCAATCAGACACTAACCTCATTCTGCGGATGTGACTTTTGAAAGCAGCTGAACATGTATAAAGGCTTACAAGTATTACACTCATCAAATTTTGTTGGAAAGTCAGTGAAAAACCCTTATAAAGTCCTTCACATTTTTATTTGGAAGTCTGCAGTGAGACCGGGGAGCCAGACCCATCAACTCTTAGTCTTACTTCTTAGCACTAGCCCAAGGAATAAGGATCAGCCCAATAGTGAGCCAGGCCTATACCTGGAAGAACTTGGGGGAGTGGGAGATGGGAGGTTTGGGGGTTGAGGGATGGGGGAGGAAGAAAAATGTTATTGCATGAATAAAGGAGGAGGGAAGGAATGAAAAATCTTTATTTTAAAAAAGGGAGAGGAATGGAGGGGATGGAAGAGGGGAAAGAGCAGAAGTCTACAGTGATTGGAATTTGTTTATCCCCAGTAGACTGCTCCCACTGAGGGTGATATGCCTGTGATGCCAGACTTATGTTCGGAAAAAGATTGAATGCAGCATTAAAAGAAAAAACTGTTTTAAGCCTATTACACTTACAGTGAATCCTGATAGCTAGACAATAAATGATAAAAATTATACCACCATTTATACTAAATACAGCTGAGGAAGAAAAAAAAGAGGTTTGCAGTTTTACTCTTTCTTGTTTAATAGTATGATGTATGAACTGTCACTGAATGAATAAATCAAATGACAGGCCAATTGCAAACCCCAGAAATTTGTTGGTGTGTTGGTAGTTGGTTCAGTTCCAGATCAGGGGCACGCAGTTGGTCAGTATGTTGATGTTTGCTATGGATATGCAGGAAGGAGGAACATTTAATAATGCAGTAACATTTTGCTTTGTATCATTTTAGTTCTCAGAAACATGATACCTCACATGGTATTTTGCCTGCATTGAGAAACACCGTTTGGAATTGGAATCGCGCTACATAAAGTAAAATTTTTTTTTTTGCTTTTTGTAGTTCCAGATTTGCAGTCTACAGTAACTGGAATTTGTTTATCTCCAGTAGAATACCCCCACTGAGGGTAACACGCATGTTAAAGTGTTCCTAAAATACTTCCTGGTCAGCCGTCATAAGAGTTGTGAAATATGACATATTACAGATGGCTAAAAAAAACAATGTGTGTGTGAGTGTGTGCCTGTAGAGTGAGTGTGGACACAGGCTAAGCACATGAATGTATGTAAATGAATTTGTACATATATATATATATATCTATTCACATTCACTCAAGACAAAGGATGTAAGGTAAAAAAAGATAGGGAGGGAGAGAGAGAAAGAGAGAGAGAGCATGACGGAGCACTCACACAGTAAACACATAAGAAGTCATTCTCTAACTTTACAGCTCTTGAGGTCACAAATCAGAAGACTTTTTAGTCACCTTTGCAAATGCATGACCAATGGTGGATGTATTCTGCTGGGGGTCAAACTATTATTAGCTCCGATGAGTGAGCAGAAAGCAAATGCTCATTTGTTTATAGACATTGAAATTAAAAGAAGATGGCGATCCCACTTCCTCCCAACACTGCAATCCACACTGCAAGTAAAAAAATTTTACAAGGTTTTATACAGCTAGTGTTCGGTAAGGTAAGGTAAGATAATGTTGCTTATAGCCAAGCCGACTGCAGAGGGCATATCAGGGCTGTATCCACATTGAAGTCAACTCACAAGTCATTCATTCACACAACCCTTTAAAGATACAACTTCTAAAAATACACTGAAAATTTTGTTCAAAACCTCTCTCTACCGTAAATCCTAGATAAGATGAAAAATGTAAATCTTGTTTAGAAATTAAAAAATCACATCAGGTGGAATGTCTCTGAACAAGGCTTTTATATGAGTCTGCTGTAAAGTGTTTATGTCTCATGCTATGCAAGTCCCAACACTCTAAACAGACATGTTTCACTGCGAGTGGTACATGACATGGAATGCACTACGGAGCTTCTTCACTCTGTGTGTTCGTAAGTTAGTGTTTGGAATCATAGACATGCATTTTGGATGTGGAAAATATTCTTTTTTTTTTTTTTTTTTTTTTTTTTAGTCGAATTTCCCATCTCTGATGCATAACAGTTGTGAGTAAGACAGAGGTGGCAACACAAGTCTGCAAAATCCCCCTAGGAAGGGGGGGAAAAAGTCTGCAAAATCCAGATTGAAAAAAAAAAAGGTGACTTTGAGGGAATTAGCATGTCAGTTACCTTGTTTACAGTAAGACAAGACCTGTTGTAATGAAAGCAACATGTACAAAAAAAAAAAAGAAGCAAAATTTATGGACTGTCATTCTTTGTCAGACACATCTAGTTTGCATGTTGTGCATGCTGAGTTGGGTCTGGTGTTATGACAGTTGACACCATTTTTCACTGGTTCAAAGAAGGAAAGAAGTTACTTGAGATCCCATGAAAACTGCCTCCTGTGATGGGTTTCAGTGGCTTATGTGGAAGATCACTGTGTCAGCAATTTATTCTGTATGTACCTTAGACTTTTTGTTTGTTTGTTAGAAAAAAAGAAGTTGAGAGTTGAAAGAAAGAGTAGAAACATACCTTAGACTTTCTGTTTTGTTTGTTAGAAAAAAAAAGTTGAGAGTTGAAAGAAAGAGTAGAAATATACCTTAGACTTTCTGTTTGTTTGTTAGAAAAAAAAAAAAAGTTGAGAGTTGAATGAAAGAGTAGAATAGATGTGTGGGATTATTTACAACTGCACTCTCTACGTTCTGCCTTTCAGTGAAGCTGAAGAGAGAAACATTTCCAAAATTTTGGTGGAAAACTATAAAAGAGGCTTATGTCACAGATTTTCTTCGATTGATGAAGAGTAGGAGAACCAGATCGCAACATGTGAAGAGGTAGAGAAAAGAGAATTACAAATCTTATTTGATCACATGATAATAAAGCAGCTGGGGGAAAGTGTCCATTTTGTTTGTCCTTTCTGTACAATTACAGTAGTCCCAGAGCCGCTTATTGGCTGAGATCAAGCTTAGTTTTTTGTTGCAGAACAGATAATATATCAAACTGCTTCAAAATGCTGGGGCAATTTTACAACCAAGCAAAGCAATTAGTTTTCAGTAAACCAGTTTTAGTATTAGACATTCTGAGTGATGGAGAGGTGGACTTGTAGGCAGGGGGATATTAAAACATGACCGGTCTTTCACCTGATGTCAAGGACATTTGCTTCGTTATCAGTAGATCACAGTTCAGCCAGTGTCGACAGACATACGATGCCGGTCATGACTATCACTAACTAGTAGTATCAGTTAGTTTCTGCCTGATCCATCGCTGTTGACATGAAATGTGAAGTTAACATTGAATTATAGGATTTGTTCATATGAGTAACAGTTTGCTGAAAGAACAGTAAGTTGGAGAAGATTTAAGAGGTGCACACACACACACACACACACTCTCTCTCTCTCTCTCTCTCTCTCTCTCTCTCTCTCTCTCTCTTTTTTTTCACACACACACACACACACACACACACACACAGACACACACACACACACACACACACACACACACACACACACACACACACACACACACACACACACACACACACACTGAGCTGGAGAAGTAAGAATTTTTTCACCAGCCTGGTGTGAAATATCACATAAAAAAAAAATCCACTAGTTTTCTGAGAAGTTTTTCACCAACCTGATAAAAAGAATATATAAAATTTTTAAAAGCATTGCCCACCTGACACAGTGTTGTTGCTGCTCAACCTGGCTCCGTGGGGTGTAGAAAACTATCTTCTTTAGTGTCATGTCACTGACATTTAGTTAATAGCCAGGTGTGGTCACAATAAATACTGGATTGTTTGTTTTTGACACACCACCTGTACCACATCCGCCAATGTTTCTCTCAAAACATGAAGTGACAGAAGATCAAGAACAGCAGTACGCACTTCCTGAACAAAGTGACCAATCTGATTTTAATCAGGATTACTTTTTTTAAAAAAAAAACAGCAAATATGAAATCAGTTGCCAGCTGATTCAAGCCAGAATCAAGGGTGGGTGAGACTCATCCAGTCATCCCACTCTCTGGTTGAATGCTGTGGATATACACACAAACTGAACTACCAAGGAAGCCAGTGTGTGCTACCTGATCAAGATAGACCGAATGTGCATCACATGACCCCACCTGAATCCAAACAGACTGAACTGGCTAAACACACTGTTACTATTTTGCCTCAGTTACTGCTGTAGAGCTGACTCCTCATTTGTGCCGTTCACACATGACTCTTCTTTGTCCCCTTTCATTCATTTTTTTTTTTTTTCCTTCCAAAAGAAGTTAGGCTTAAAAAGTAAAGAATCTAACAAAATTAATGTAGAACAAAGCAGTAGTAAGTAAATGAAAATAAGGCTGATTGCTAAAATTGCCAGTGACAGCTGGCTGGTATTTAGCCTAATGCAAACAAAGTTGAAATTCTGATTCACCGCATGTTACCATAAAGCGATGATTGTGGCCCATGGCATTCGAAAGGTTAAGGAAAAATGTTTGGTCATAGCCCTCAAGCATGAAGGTGCCATGGCATCATTAAGATATGACTGCAGTTACTGATTAGATTCATGATAGTTGATTCACTTTCGAAGCATCTGTTTTGATTTAGGGCAGACGTATCAGGTGTTTTTAAGAATCATGCAAGTTTTTCTTTTTTTTTGAAAAGCTTACAGGACAAATGAAAGCAAGCCATGGGTGCTGCCGATTGTGAAAACCGTGGAGATACAAATAGCAAGTGATTCAACCTTTGAACCACGAATACCTACCAGTGGCTGGAAATCCTGAGTTTCGGAAATACGCATGCCAACTCATTCTGGGAAAGGAAAGCCCTGCTATCTCGCAGAATAGGGTGAGTGGCATGTTAGGGCCCTGTGGCTCTTGTCTTGAAGCATAGAATTGGTGAGCTGACTGCTTCCTTTTAAACAAATTGTAAAAAGCATTTTTAAAGTTCTGCCAAAAAACATACACAAATGAATCACAAGACAAAACATGAACTGATGAAGCATTTTGACCTCTTAGGTCTTTTTCAGGCCAGATGCACAACGCTCCGGACAACGAAAATGAATGAGCTATCTTTTACCTGCATCCAAATTGGTGCAAGATGGGTGGGTGTGAATCCTCTTGCGCCAAACTGGATGAAGATAAGTGTTCTGTCTTGTGATTCGTTTGTGTTTGGTTTTCGGCGGAGCCTTAAAAATATTAAAAAAAATTTGTTTAGATTTCTGCCAGCAGTCGCCACACTTTGCAACTACTTCCTTCTGATCAGCAGATAAAGTTTTGCTTTCTGACTTGAAAGATTTACGGTAGATGGTGTGTGACTTGAGTTTAGATTCAGTGTTTATAACTGTAGCGGTAATGAGGAAAGCTGAGACCTGTTGTCTTTGGAAAGGGTAGTCTTGACTCAGCAACCTATTAACCTCTGTTGCATATCTTTTAAAGTAAATTTTAGATATTGTTTATAAGGCTCTGCCAAAAAATGTAGACAAACGAATCACAAGACTTTTGTCTTGTGACGCATTTGCCTACATTTTTTGGTGGAGCCTTATACATAACATTCAAAATTTGTTTAGATTTCCACCTGCAGTCACCTCACCTTGCGTCTAGATCTTTTTTAATTTTTTTCTCTCACTTGTACAACCAAACTGAATGCTGTCGGCAAGTTTGGTCAGCTTGGAAGATGACATTGAAGTACCCTGTGAGAGATATCTCCACACAAACTGGTAGATTGAGCTCACATCCTGTTTATAGTTCACATATTGGCCAGCTGAATCCACATGTACTTGGAACATTGGTCGTCTGCAGCTGACCACCATTCTTCATAGAGTGGAGAACTGGCAGTGTTGTCAAACTCATGAAGGAAAATTTCATTGTGTCAGCCTATCTGTTCTTTTGGTGTTTAAAATTCTGCTGGATGTTTATGCATGTAACTGTGTTCAGTATGTGCAAAAATAAACAGCTTGGAAAGCCATACTTGCCTGTAAGTTGATGGATATGAAATAATGCGGAGGTCTGATGAGCAAGACCATGCGTTTGAAGAGAAACGTCACGTCATGCCTTCTTGTTTATGATGAATGATTATTGCTATCAGTATGGGGTTTAATAACATAGTAGCAGTAATCCTGTTTATGTTGGATCAGCACAATCCATAGTAATATCCTGTGTATGATGGATCAGCACAATCCGTAGTAATATCCTGTTTATGATGGATCAGCACAATTGGTAGTAATATCCTGTTTGTGTTGGATCAGCACAATCTGTAGTAATATCTTGTTTGTGTTGGATCAGCACATTTGGTTGTAATAACCTGTTTATGTTGGATCAGAACATCCATAGTAATATCCTGTTTATGTTGGATCAGCACAATCCGTAGTAATATCCTATGTATGATGGATCAGCACAATCTGTAGTATATATCCTGTTTATGTGGATCAGCACAATCCCGCAGTAATATCCTGTTTGTGTTGGATCAGCACAATCTGTAGTAATATCTTGTTTGTGTTGGATCAGCACATTTGGTTGTAATAACCTGTTTATGTTGGATCAGAACAATCCGTAGTAATATCCTATTTATGTTGGATCAGCACAATCCATAGTAATATCTTGTTTATGTCAGATCAGAACAATTCGTAGTAATATCCTGTTTATGTTGGATCAGAACAATCCGTAGTAATATCTTGTTTACGTTGGATCAGCACATTCGGTTGTAATAACCTGTTTATGTGGATCAGAACAATTCATAGTAATATCCTGTTTATGTTGGATCAGAACAGTCCTTAGTAGTATCCTGCTTACGTTGGATCAGCACAATCACTACTGAACACCACCCAAGTGAGTTGCCAGCAATACAGGGTCTTCTTTAGCATGGGACCTGATGCTGATGATCACTTCCCATGGACTGTGAGGCACAGCTGTGTACAGAGAAGCCGGAATGAACAGAATGGTGACAGCACCACCGGGAGGGGCCAGGGAACAGGAGACAGAAAATAGAATTGAAACGGTTTGTAATGTGTAAGAAAACAGTTTTGTGTTTGTGACCTCTCAAGAAGTATAATTATAAGTGTGAAGCAACCCACCTTTTAACCACCCCTCCACTGTCCCAACCCTCCATCCTACCTCAAGTGTAGGTTCCTAGTGGGGTTAACAATTCTTGGTTCGTTTCCTGTGATGGTGAATCCTGCTGCAGGTGGAAGGAATCCAAGTTCAAGGTGGAACCGGAGGTATCAGGTTGGCTGCTGAATTCTTGAAACGCAATTGTGGCTCGGATGTTGTCTACGTTTCCAAGCCTACGTGGGGTGAGTTTGTGTGTGTGTGTGTGTGCGTGCGTGCGAGTGTGCGCGTTTGTGTGTATGTGTGTGCGCATGTGTGTGTGTGTGTATGTGTGAGAGAGCAAGCTAAAGGGGGAGCCGGAGAGAGCCTCTATGTTATCATTGTATGTGAAGCAGACATGCTGATCTCTCTGTAGTTTGCTGTGTTGTCTTGATATTTTCCCCAGAACACACTGAATGAAAAGAATGGAGGAGGCGCTGATGGTCCTGGGATGGGGGTGGGGGATGTTTTGAAGTTGGTTTACCAGGGGTAGACTAGTACAGAGAGGTGGGGGACAGAAAAAGATTGACATTTGAATGACTAGATGCAAATGCAAATTCTAGCTGCTAAAAGACAGGCTTAAAGGGGGTTTAAGAACTGGTTTCATTTTTCCCAATACAGAAATGTTTCGATAAACGGATAATGATTCGGACATGACGGTGGCAGAGTGCAATGTTTCAGATCCATCTCAGAGCAAGTTAAATGCAGAAATGCGGAACAGGAATTCAGTCTTTCGTCTGTGTGTTTCAATTGGCTGTTACATTGCAATTAGTTCTGAGCATTTTCACATTTTGTGACTTGACATATTTCTTGTATGGTTGTGAAAGAGTGAGAACGCAGCATTTGTGAATGATACGCAGTTGTGATCTAGTAACTGCAATCATTATGGCTGTGACATCTGTGCATTGTTTGAAGAAAATTGAGTAGAACTCGTAACCCAAAGTGAAAAAAAGATCAATATATCAATTATGATCGTGGGAGGTGTAAGTGTGGGGATAGTTTCTAGTTCTTAGTTTTTTTTGTCAGGATAAACCAGCCATTGGGCCTTTTGAGAGTGGTCAGACTGTAAACGAAAGTGGATTTTATTAAGGCACTTAGAGCTTGGTCTCTAACCAAGAAAAGGTGCTGTATAAGCGTTCTAATAATAATGATGATAAATCAATTAAAAACATTACTAGTGATATATAAAACATTACTAGTGTGCATAAACTTTTATTTTATCAACATGAGACCATTAAATGCAATGTTTAGCAAGCGAAGGAGAAGATGCGAACATCATGCTATATTTGTTTTAAATATATCTTCCCAGGTTTAGTGAAAACAAAAGTTCGTCATTTGTGGCAAGTCAAGCTAGTGAAACCATAGGAAGCTGTGTATTAAACAGCTTATCTGTTCGGCAGTGATAGCTACCTAAAGGTACCAATGCATTGTAAATTTGCCCTCAAGGCTGTATCAGACAGAGTTTAATTGTGATGGGAAATGTGCCAGAAAGCCAAAAATGGAACTGTCACTTGTCAGTATGAATATATGCCAAAGATAATGTAGATACAAGATGGAGGTGGGACATTTTGGAAGAAGATGGTGCTTAAACAGGTGTATGATGAAAGGAAGGTAGTGTTGCTTCAGGCTATGGTTATCTGTAAAGGTGCCACCTTCAATCACCTTTTCTTCCACTCTCTTCACTCACCTCATCCCGATCTCCCACCACCTTTTTGCTGCTTGGCTTCTCATGGCATGTGCGTAATGAACTTAGCGGACCCATGTCTTGAATGGGAAAAAAAAACACCTCAATTTGATGTGGCACAGAGTGAGTGAATTACATCATTGAACTAAAAATTGTTTACGCCTCTCTAAAAATGGTTTACGCCTCTCGAGACCCTCCCTTAATCATATTGGGATTTGCTGCAGTGAAGAGATTAGAACATACATGGCGTATGTGTCAGTCGTCGTCAAGTTGCCTTTCTTGTATTCTGTGTATCCTTCTGTACAGATGCCCACTGTTTGTCAGCCTTTGTACCCCTTTCACTTGATCATGTTTTTAAAATGTCTCCGCACTTCTGTCTTCTGGTTACAAGCTATAATGTACAAGATTTAGGGGTTTTTTTTTTCTGTGACTTAGTGTGTAGTAATTAGTTTGTAACTACTGTCTAAAATGGATGCTAGTTTTCCAGCCAGTAGTGTATTTACTCATATTGATAGCCTTTCTCTGTAGTTTTGTGGTACTTCTCAGCTTTTCATCAATTTTTTTTTTTCAAGTTGTTTTTGTTATTTTTTGTTTGCTGACACCCTCAGCAAGTCCTTCGTTTTATCTGCCTTGAGTTTGCCCATGTTTAGCTTTTTTGTTGTGAATTGATATTACAGGTTGTAAAGATGCGTTTGTTGTTTGTTTCTTGTCCAGAATACAACTTTTTTTTCTTTTTTTTTTCCTTTCTTTTTGCATGTGATACTGAAAGGGCCAAGTGTGGTTGGTTTTGCTACAAGTAAATTGAAACTCTGTGTGTGTGTGTGTGTGTGTGTGTGTGTGTGTGTGTGTGTGTGTGTGTGTGTGTGTGTGTGTGTTGGTCACAGGTAACCACAAGACCATCTTCAGCCATGCCGGGTATTCACAGATCAAAGAGTACAGGTACTGGGATGCCCAGACTTGTAACGTGGATATGAATGGTCTCCTAGAAGACCTGGAGGTAACTGGCCTTTGTTCAGTTTTTTTTTTTTGTCATGTGTCCATGCTGCTTGTGCGTGCATGTGTGTGTACCTTTGTGTGTGTGTGTGTGTGTGTGTGTGTGTGTGTGTGTGTGTGTGTGTGTGTGTGTGTGTGTGTGTGTGAGCGTGTGTGTGTGTGTGTGAGCGTGTGTGTGTGAGCGTGTGTGTGTGTGTGTGAGCGTGTGTGTGTGTGTGTGTGTGTGTGTGTGTGTGTGTGTGTGTGTGAGCACACATTTGCATGTCTCTGTATGTGCATGTCTGTGTTTCAGTGTCGGCATTGATTGAAAAGCTCAGAGTAAACAGAATAGTATGAGGGCAAAAATATGATGGAATGAAAGCAGAGTTAACTCATTAATCTTGCACATTTCAAAAATTAAAAAAAAAATCTGTTAGAGTGTTCATATACTGCTATGCATTCAGGATGAGCAGAGCAGTAAGATATGTAGACTTACGAATACTGAATTAGACTGAAAACGTGGATCAGAAACATAGGGCGTTTTTGTAAACCCACCCCACCCCACCCCTTCCTCCTCCCTCCCCTCCTCGCCTTTGTGATTCACATTGATACAAATATTGGCAATAGCTAAGCCATTTAAGGAGAGTGAAAAACGGATAATTTACCCACCTCCCGCTGTTTCATCTGTTCATTGGCTGGTGAGTTGGGTTCGTGACTGAGCTGGCTGGCTTGGGTATTGTTTTGTTCATCAGATGTTTTGTGAGCACAATTTTTTTTTTTTTCGTCTGCAACAGCGAAAGAGAAGAAGAAACTTACCGGCATGTGGGGGGTCCACCAGTGTGCAATAACACTGCAAGAGAAGAAGAAACTTCACCTACTCCTATTTGGATGAGGAAAACATAATTTTTAGAAAAAAAAACAGTATTATTTTGCATACATCAAAAGTCTTGCTACACTTTGTTAACAGTCAGTAAGAGTGCAAAAGTATGGTTTTTTTTTTTTGCTGAATGTTGATATGGTGGAACTTTTCAATAAAGCTCTAAGAAACCCTTACGTGCAAGGAGGCCTTAATAGATAACCCAGTGAGTAGCCACCCTTCCCCGTCCCCCAGAAAAAAAAAGGTTAAAAAATATTTGAAAGGAGATAGCAGACCTGTTAGCATCACCAATATGATTTTGCCTTTTTTTGTGTGCATATTTTTTTTGTGAAAATATGATGAATACAACAAACTGAGAAAAAAAAAAAAAAAACGGTTTGCAGACATGCGTTTGATTCAGCTGAAAAAAGTCCAGCAGCTGCAGGTTTAAGGTAAACAGGTCGGAGGGAGTTTGAACCGGCACAGTCTTTATAGAAAGATTTTACTTGTGTCGTGTGGTGTTCACTTGTACTTCTGTTGCTGTTTAGAATGCACCGGAGAGGGCGATCATTGTTCTGCATGCTGTGGCGCACAACCCTACTGGCATGGATCCCAAGCAGGAGGACTGGAAAAAGATTGCAGAGGTTATGAAGGTAGGCAGGAGTGTGTGTGTGTGTGCGTGTGTGTGTGTGTGTGTGTGTGTGTGTGTGTGTGTGTGTGTGTGTGTGTGTGTGTGTGTGTGTGTGTGTGTGTGTGTGTGTGTGTGTGTGAGTGAGATAATATGCACCATTTGAAGTTTTTTTTTTTTTTTTTTTAGATATTCACTGAGACCAGTTTTTGCACCTATTGGCATTCTAAGAACCTCAAGTTTTGAAACCTCTTTTAAAGGCCTTGAACCCATTCACAATGGAAGAGAGATCAAGCATCTTTCAGGAAACTTGCTTTGAAATCCTTGACTTTGGAAAAAAAATCCTTCATCTTTAAACTGGTCAGAAAGTCCTGTCTCTCTCTGATGCACATTGAACATAACCAAGTCCTGACAGAAGCTTCTCAGTCTTCTCCACAGTCATCCTGACCTCCCAGCCAAGGTCTGTGCTTGTGCATCTGCTGCCTCTGTCGGTGCTCCTCCTTGATGCGGGGTTTCACACAGCGCATAGTCTTGTCAGGGGCTGTGTCCCTCATGAAACACGAAACCTTCTTGACTCCCAGACTCATACAGAGGAGGACAAAGTTGACAAGTGGAAGGGTGGAGGGGCTGGCTACCCACCGGACACTAGGTAACGGTTTGAATTGGGTGTGTAGGTTGGAGGCTGGACGTCTCATCGATCAAAACTGGAGGACCATGAGAAATGGAACTCAAACTGGAAAGACTGACTCGCAAATGAAATCCAAGTTGAAATGCTTCAAAGTTCAAGACATGCCAGACTTGTGTAGGTGGAAGTTAAAAAAAAAAAAAAAAAAAAAAAAAAAAAAAAACAACGGAAGCCAGATGCCACTTGGTGGAGGCAGTACAAACTATTGAGTTATGAGTAACAAGGAGGCCATAGCAGTTGATGTTCAGAGCATGCCTGCAGTGTAAGTCAGGTTGTGGACCAGGAAGTGCACCCAGGAAAATGTTAAACACCAACCAGCTTGTGAGGCCTTTAGAGGGGTTTCATAGCAGGGATAAAAGTTGAATGGAAACTAAGAGCAGGAGGTGGGTCTTTCTTCTTGCCAAGGAAAGAATGTGAATCGCTGTTACTGAAAGGGTCAGAAATGACTTTTGTGTTGATTGAAATCACATTGAGAGTTTGAGTTGACATGATATGATGCTTGGGTTTAGCTCTCTTCCTCTCCCGAGGCATTAAAGGGGGTTTTGTTCAGTGAGGTGTTGTTAATGCCAAGTACGATTAAGGCACTTGTTTGGAGAGGTAAGTATGAGATAAAAGATCTGTTTGGAACAAGGAATTCTTCATTAGATTAAAGGAAAGGAAGAAAAAACATACCTTACGATGTGTTGAAATTAGAGATGAATACACAGTTTTGTTGGAAAAGTTACTTTGCTTGTCCGACCCCATTCTATTCATCTCAGGGTACTTTCGTGTGATGACGATCATCGTGCATTTTAATACACTGAATAAGGACTGCTTTGCTCCATAATGTGACATATTTTGTGAACACCGGCAAAACAGACAGTGTTTTGTCACTGCAAAATGTACTAAGTGAATGCTGTCTGTGTGTTCTGACTAGATAAGATTTGCCATGTTTTTTCAGTGGTCGGTGTGATGATAATCATGTACGTTTTTTCACCCTGCACTGATCACAAACAGAAATTTTTAAGTGGTGCGGTAATGCGGGATAAAAAACTGTCATACACACAAAACTCCACTGCCTGTCTTACAGGCAGTGTCTGCAGGAGTATCAGCCTGCGTACGCAGAAAGAAAGAAAGTTCCTTCCTTTGTTTGCAGAGAAAGGAATCTGTTTCCTTTGATGGATTGTGCCTACCAGGGCTTTGCATCGGGGGATTTAGACAAGGATGCTTGGACTGTGCGCTACTTTGTTCAAGAAGGCTTTGAATTGTTCGTCGCCCAATCCTTCTCGAAGAATTTTGGTCTATACAGTGAGTGGAGCTGTTTCTTGGTTGATGTGATGTCTGCCCAGAAACTTGCGCCAGTCTTCTTTTTTTTCCCTCGTTCTTCCTTCTCTCTCTCAGTGTGTGTGTGTGTGTGTGTGTGTGTGTGTGTGTGTGTGTGTGTGTGTGTGTGTGTGTGTGTGTGTGTGAGAATCTCTGTGTTGTGTGTCTGTGTGTGGGACTAGTTTTGTTGTGGCAACAAGCTTTAAAACATTGAGGGAAGGGGAATGCTCATTAGTAACACATTGTGTTTATTTAATAGAGGAACTTGAAGGATGTCCTATGTCTGTGTGTGAGGGCATAGGTCAAGTAAGTTGGGTGGATGCATTTTTAAGTTGCAATTATGTGCGGTGTGCACGTGTGCACGCTCGCTCATGTATGGGCTTGAGTCGGTCTCATATTGACATGTTTTTTTTCTCATGTATTAGTCTTGACTTGATGAAAATGTCACTAATTCTTGTGCATGTATTCTGGCAGTTGTTAGTTGGTTAGAAGCATCGGTGCCCAGGAGGGCCTCTAGCATTGATTCATATGATTTGAGGTCATGAGTAGAAAACAGTTATCACGACTGCCCCCCAGAATCTTTCTGTCCTCTAGGTCTGAAGCTTGTGTCAGACTTGACACATTTTTGAACACTTCCTGTAGAAACAGCACTTTCTAGTGGTTTTCCCACGGATGTAATATGAGGACTACTGTTCAGGGCATGGTTACTCCTAGTTTTCTCCTTTAATTGGAATGTTGAGGAGTCAAAGGTTTTGACTGTTCTTGTATTTTGATAACAATAGTAACAGAGCATTTTAAAAAAGCGCTTTGCCAAACGTTCTAGGCGCCGACAATCCACACACTCATGTACACAATGGGCTGCCTAGCCGGGTATAGCGCCGACTGAAGAGCTGCCTGCCGGCGCTTCATTCAGTCATTTCTTGTGTCATCCAGTCAGTATCGTGCACTCAGTTTCCTTACTTCCTTCTTTCAATTTCTCACGCAGGGTGTATGCTATGTGTAACGTGTCATCCATACCAACAGCCCAACTGGCCTTCTCTTCCGAAAAGTTGGTGATGGGATTTGACATATGTGCAAGATGTTATGCATGTGTTCACACACGGAACCTTGGTTTTTATAGTCTCATTCAAAGGACTGTATGGGAAATGGAGTCAGAAGCAATATCAACTCTGAGGAAAATCCCCCCTGTACCGAAACGGCCCAGTGGAGATTCAAACCCGCAACACCCAGATCATCAAGATTACAAGCCTGGCGCCCCACCAACTGAGATATTCCGGTGTCCCTGTACAATCATACCAATCTGTAAGCTGTCCCATGCTGAATTAAAAATAAGAATATAAGAGTTATCAATGACAGGTAAGTGATGCTTGTGTGTTTTTCACAAGGTTCCTGTATTGCATATTCGGTCATGTTCATTTCACTGAATGTGGATGTTATCAAGGGAGGGCACTCGTTATTTCTTTGTAACTTCAAATGTGCAGTGTCACTGGCAAGAAGATGGTGATTTTGAGATGTTTAGTTTACTTTTAAACAAGTCTAGACACAGTCAGACTCGACATTGACTATTTTAAAGTATTGTGTGCAATTTTGAGGTATTTAGTATTTAGTTCACTTTGGAACAAGCTCTAGACAAGATCATACTTGATGTTGATTTTTTCAAAGTATTATGTGCAATTCTGAGATATTTAGTTTAGCTTAAAGTAAGTACTAGACAAGATCATCCTTGACATTTACTATTTCAAAGTATTATGTGCATTATGAAAAAAAGAATGACAGTACTAGCACATGTGGAGCACTGGATAGCTTTGCGCAGATCTTCCTACATAGGTTGTGTCCCGTCTAATCAATATTTAAAGGGTTACTTTGCTCTCTGTGTACGATCTGTAGGGGGCTATTTTCACCCAGATTTGTAAATTTTAAAGAGTGGAAACCTGATACCTTGCCCATGCAGTAGTCAGTGTGCAAGTTGATATTCTGTAGTGTTTTTTTTTTTTCCTTCATATTTTCAGCATTAATGCGGGTACCGTGCCTGTATCTTTTATCATAGTCTTTACCGCTTTAGTGTTCTGAATCTGTTCTTGTTGTTTGGTCTCATGTCCTTGTTCAGCTTCACTTCTTTTCCTTTAAATCTCTCTCAAATCTTTTTGTTTACATCTTTTTCCGATCTTTTTCTTTACATCTCTCTCAGGCAGGACATATGTCAGTGAACTGTTCATATATGAATGGCAAGTACGAGATTCAGAAAAGGGTATCAGTAAGTTTTATAAAGTTACTGGAGACCTTTTCCATGTAAGTTATTGATGACCTTTTCGATCTGATTGTGACCATGGATATAGCTGAATATGTTCTCTTTTAGAGAAAAATGTTGACTCTTCTGTCAGTGTGAGCATGCTTGCGGTTTGCTCTTGTTTTTCTCCAATTAACGAGTCATTTGAGTAGTTGAACAGACACGTATCATTACAGGAACACACCCATTTTCATAAACTGCTTGTGTGGACTGAAAGTCTGAAGAAAATAAATACAAAGTCTGAACTTACACACTAATCATAGCATGGAAAGACATGTCCTGCTTTCCTCTAGTCTCGCTTTCATTTCTGACTGTTTTTTTTTTCTCTTTTCCTGCATCGTTTCTGAATGCTTTTCACTTTCAAATGACAACTCAGCATCCTCTCTACTGTTTGTTTCCGTTTAAGCTATTTCTAGAGATGTTGACAATATGATTCCTTTTGAAAAATGCACGAAAATGGATGAAAAGAAGGAATGAGACCACACTGAATAAAAGGAACTCAAATTTTGTGTTGAATACACAGTCTCTGTGATCGATACTGATCGAGCGCAGCAGGCAAAAACTGACCGAACCAGTAACTGTGCGCAGCAGTGCCGCACAGGACAGCAGCATTCATGTGGCTGTTTGGGTCGCTTGCTTGTATTGCACCGCGCTAGGAGTCTCTGAGTAATGACAGATCAAGCTTCAACTTTGCTGCTCACTTTTGCCATTGTAAACTTGATATAGTTTTCAAGCGGTGATGAAACATGCAACACAGTAATTTTAAAGGGTGAATCTTGGGCATCGTGTGTTTGTTCATCGAGTCGTCGTGAATCTCAGACATGTATTAATAGTAAAAGTGGTGAATTAGAGCTCCAGGTGTGAAATTTGCACAAATTTTGCATCATCAGCAGTCCTTCTTTAGGCACATTTTATTTGCCATGTTAGAATGCGAAGGTGTGCTACTCAAATCTAAAAATAAGAATTCTTCTCTCGTAGATAGTTTTATTACATTTATTTACTTGTCCGAACATATGTTTTATTCCTCCACCCAACGTTTCTTTTTGTTTTTGTTTGTTTTTGTGTTTGCTTGTTTTTTCAATCTTGCAGCAATAGTTTTTATTTTTCAGTCAAACAGAAGAATACCTTTCAAAGTTCAGGATATAATGCATTGATAACATGAGTGTTGTGTAGTTCTGTTGTAATACATAATTTTCATGTAAATGATGAAGGTGCGATTCGTTTCTTGACTTGATTTTTGACTCCTGCATGTTTGTTGTAAGTTTCTTGAATATTAATTTTCAGGGTTTTTTTTCCTGTAATTTTTTTTTTGTTCCATTTGTTGTATATATTTTTTTTGACTTTTTCCATCTCGAGAATTCATGAGACAGCAGAAAATGAGCTTAGCAGTGATGATGATGATGATGATGTTGCAGATGAGAGGGTAGGCAACCTGTGCATTGTGGCAAACAACTCTGAAAAGCTGGATAACATCCGATCCCAGATGGAGATCATTGTCAGAACCATGTGGTCCAATCCCAGCAACCACGGCGCCCGCGTCGTTGCCTCAATATTGTCCAATGCAGCCTGGTATGAAGAATGGTAAGTCTTATTTCATTCTTTTGTTTGTTTTTTTTTTTTGTTTTGTGTGTGTGTGTGTGTGTGTTTTCTGTGCGTTCTCAGTTTCCCTGTCGTCATTGTTGACGGTCTCTCTCGGGGTGCTCGCTGCACATCCGTATACAGCCACATCTATCATTGCGCCCTGCCAGTGAAATTTCTACATTCCACACCAATATACTGTAGCCCCTATCATTGTGTCATGCCAGTGAAAGTTCCACATTCCACACCAATATACTGCAGCCCTATCATTGTGTCATGCCAGTGAAAGTTCCACATTCCACACCCAATACTACTGCCACACCTGTCATTGTGTCATGCCAGTGGAAGTTCCACATTCCACACCAATATACTGCCACACCTACCATTGTGCCCTGCTGGTGAAATTCCACATTCCACACCAGTATACTGTCACACAATCATTGTGCCCTGCGAGTGAAAGTTCCACATTCCACACCATATACTACCTACCACTGTGCCCTGCAAGTGAAAGTTCCAAACACCTACCACTATCATTGTGCAAGTGAAAGTTCCACATTTCCACACAGTAACTGCTGCCATACCTACCATTGTGCCCTACTGGTGGAAGTTCCACATTCCACACCAACATACTGTCACACAGTAATTGTGCACCTGCCCTGTGAGTGAAAGTTCCAGATTCCACACCAATATACTGCCACACCTACCAAAGTGCCCTGCCAGTGAAAGTTCCATATTCCACACCAGTATATACTGTCACACAGTCCAATTGTGCACACATTCCAGTAGTATACTGCCAGTGACCTACCACAGTGCCACCTACCCAGTGAAAGTTCCATATTCCCACATATGCCACACCAGTATGCCGCCATATACCTACCACCTACCACAGTGCCTGCCAGTGAAAAGTTCCACATTCCACACCAGTATGCCGCCACACCTATCATTGTGCCCTGCCTGGTGGAAGTTCCACATTCCACACCAATATACTGTCACAGCTACCACTGTGTGCCCTGCTGGTGGAAGTTCCACATTCCACACCAATATACTGCCACACCAACCACTGTGTCCGTGCCAGTGGAAGTTCCACATTCCACACCAATATATTGCCACACCAACCACTGTGCCGTGCCAGTGGAAGTTCCACATTCCACACCAATATATTGCCTCACCAACCACTGTGCCGTGCCAGTGGAAGTTCCACGTTCCACACCAATACACTGCCAAAGCTACCACTGTGCCCTGCTGGTGGAAGTTCCACATTCCACGCCAATATACTGCTACACCTACCATTCTGCCCTGCAAGTGGAAGTGCCTCATTCCACACCACTATTCCTAGTTACACCTGTAACCAGCTGTAGCCCCTATCAGCTGTCAAAAGGTGAACATGAAAAGCGGATACAAGCAGTGCAAAGTGAACTACTAATGATAACTCTTACAATGAAACAATTTGTGACCGCAGCTGAATGGCACATTTAGCTTCACTGTCATACATACTTAGTGTATTGAATATTTTGCCATTTTTTTTTTTTTTTTTTTATTACAAGGAAATAATGTTGATTCAAAGTTTGCAGGGTTTCGGTAAAGGGGGCAGGACCCGACTGCACTCTTCATTTAAGCTATGTAATGGATGTAAGTTGATTGATGTACACTTATCAAAGAACTGATATTAACTTTTGATAGAAAGAAGCTGAATTTGTTACCCTAGTTTTGAAATGGTTAACATTTTTAGAAATCACTCTGTAAGACCATGGGTGCTACTGTGCTGGTTATCTGCTGGAATGCCGGTTTTTTAATAGTGGCTGGCACTGACGATGCTTTTTTTTTTTTTTTCTTTTTTTTTTAAAATCTGAAGAGCAATGAATTTTTGAAGAATGGTTTAAATCAGATGGTAGTTCCACTGTTCGTTAGAATTTCAATCAGAGTTTTCAATGTTCTCTGCTCTCTCACTCTTCCATGCTGGAGGTACAAAGTGCTCCATTTTCTTCAGGACAGCTCAGCACCACAGACATATGCACATTTGAAGGTTGATGCTCGACATGTTAGCATGACAACGGAACAATTGTTACCATGCTGTTTTTGACAAAAAGCGATGTCTTGAGGCTAGAGGAGGTGGAGAAAGGCGTGCAAAATCGATGGGATGGGAATGACTGATGGGGAAGAATACAAACAGGGAAACATTTGGCCTGTGGCTACAGATGATTGACATGCCAAGGATGGCTTTCTGTTCCATTTGTTGAAGACGCCAGACTTCAGAAGATTTTGGATAAATAAATACAGGAAATTTTACAGTGACTTCATTCCTCTTATGTAGTGATTTCAGACTGATTGCCAAGACTGTATCTGTAGAGCAGCTGTATTGTGGCTTCTTATATCAAGTATATCTGCAGCCATCTGCTAAAAATTCACTCATGTAGTAGCTGTACTTTTCAGAGACTTCAAGTCAGGAGTATAAGTCAGTGTCTTCAGAAAACAGTGGTAAGTCTCTCTTCACTTCAGAATACAACCTACTGCGTGAGGGAGATTAAAAGGTATAAAGGTATGTGTGGATCAATTTGAAACAAAATATGAGAGGAAAAAGTTATCTTTAATTTTCTTTTGGATTTTGCAGTTTAGGTGTGTTTTAAGCATTCATTTATGAACTTTTAAGCTGTAATTTCAGGCCTAATTTTCCACTTTACATTCAACGAGAGCCTTTCATCTGCCTTCTAAATGTGTTTTCCTTTCAGTTTTCCCACACACACACACACACACACACACACACACACACACACACACACACACACACACAAACATACATCAACCCTCCATCACTACAAACACACACACACACACACACACACACACACACACACACACACACACACACACACACCCACATCACACAAACACACAACACACACACACACACACACACATGCACGCACACACACACATGCATGTGCATGTGCACAGAGACATGCACAGACACAGATGTGTGCACAGAGACACGACACTCACACATGCACACACCCACCCCCACCACCACACACCACACATTATCACCCCCCTCCCCCCTCCTCAGTGCACACCCACACAAAGAGAAAAGCGCAAGTTTTTAGAAAAATACCTGTTTACGCACTTCCATCCGAACATACATGTACACATGCATGCACTGACACACAAATGCCCACAGCTGTAATATATGAAATGTGATGTGTCATATAGGAAGAACAATGTGGCAACCATGGCCGGTCGCATCTGTTCAATGCGTAACGAGATGTATAACAAGCTACGAGAGAGGGAGAACACGTGCCGTTGGAAACACATCATCGAACAGATCGGCATGTTCAGCTTCACAGGACTCACAGGTAGAGTTTGTCTCTAGTCCAGAATGTTCGGGGTTCAGGGCTGTTTTTTTTTTTTTTTTTTTTCCCATTTTTAAACCTTCAAATTTTTCAGAGTGAGGAGATCGGGCCGATCCAGTAAGCACAAGACTTCCTGGGGCTGAATGCACACTGTCTGGGGCCCTAGCCCACTGTTGTTCCCTGTCTTTAGTTCAGAACCTAACCCCATTTAAAAAGCTCCTGAATGACGTTCCACAGTGAAAAGCTCAGGCAGCAGATCTCCAGTGGGACAGTGCAAGGGAAAGATCTTTTTACATGAAGACATAGTTGTCCTGACAAGCGTTTGCTGTTGAAAGGATTGGACCTTGTCATTGGAGAGCCTGTGTGGAGGTGGGGTTGAGAAGGGGGGTTAGCCAGGTTGGTTGTTATCTGTAGAACATCTTCAGTGGGGACCCTGTGCAGAGACTTTTGGCTTTCCTTCTGAATTGTTTTGCGACGGGCATGGCAGCGCAGCGTCACTTCCCTGCCGCTGTGTGCTCTGCACATGCTTACATCTGTTACAGAGGCATGATTTTCGCACTTTTTTGAATGTTGTTTTACGTCCCCTAATATAAGCGTAACACCTAATGTACTTTTTTATATTTTACATCCCCTAATATAAACGTAACAGCCTATTGTTATAAATCAATGGAAAGGGTAAAAGGCGAACTGTCCTATGAGCATACACTAAAATAAATTTTAGATGAAATACAGACCTGTTTACCCTTACCATTTTTGCGGTAATTTGTATGGGAAAAAAGGCAGGATTACGGAATTATGGGCCTCCCCCCCCTAAATAAATCACGAGAAGAAAAATCAGAGAAAGAAAATTGCTAGACACAAAGTTTCATCTGCTACCGTTTCGGTCAAAGCAGTAAGAAGGCATCTCCCAGCATGCCTTGCATCTTTTACCTTGTCAAAGATGGCGACGAAGCAGTCTTGCGCGCCAACAGCTTTGCACGCCAACAGCCAGCTCTTCCAAATCTGCAAAAGCTGCGAAAGGATTGCGATTATAAGATTATGTTTTTTTTTTTTTTTTTCAAATTACAGATTTTTGTCTGAGATATTACAGGTGCACGAATTTGGGGTAAACAGGTCTGAAAATAGCAACACTGCAGTTACGGAAACGCTATAACTAAAAAATGTCGAAGTATGCTGATGAATCAGGGTTCGAAAGTAATTTGTGTTAGACAGAACATGTTTTACTGTAGTCAGTGCAAGATCAGGTGGTTGCTACTGGCAAGAAGTGTCTGCAATGTGATGGCAAGTGAAAACAAAATGAAGAACCGTTCCCTCTCCTTTCCGCTTTTACAGAAATTTGGAATTTTGTACACATTCTTTGTAGAAAATCCACTCATTTTTTTAAAGAAAAAAGTACACCAAATGTAGTTTTTAGGGTAAACAGGTCTGCAACTGAATGGTGGTGGAACAACACTGTGGAAAGAACAAGAAGTGACAAGCTGGAGAACACAACAACCTGGGTTACCTTGGCTGGACTGACCATGTGACATGAGTGAATTACGAAAAATTATTTGATGAAAATCATTCTTGTATGTCGTAAACCGGTTTCAACGGATTCCAACAAACGAAGCAGTGAGCCACAGACAAAACATCACATTTCACTTTTAGTGGATGATCTGTTAGACAATCTCTCAAATGTAAAAGCCATCGGGCACACGACCATGCTCCTTCGCTGGTTTTTCGATATTTCAGAGCGTGTTGTCATGAAACAGGCACTGCAAAACGTGATTTCGGGCCCAGAAGTTAGCAAGAGTTGTCACTCTTTGGTCAAAGCCTCCAATGCAGTTACCTTCCGCAAGGTCAATCACCACTCAGGGACTTCCTCTCCAGAATGTTTTTTGGATGTATTTCCTTTCAGTTCTTCCTATTCGTCGTCTTTTTTTTTTTTTCTTAACCAAACAGCAAAATACAGCAAAATGGTATGGGTAAACTGATCTGCAGTCAGCTTCCCCACACCTAGCCACACCCAGGCTCATTCATTCATTCTGTGGCAGCCTCACAGGGAGCGGTCAGTGTCGGCCATCCTCCACCCTGAAGCTGCTGTGCTAGAGTCACTCTGAGGGCAGTGTGTCTGGTCAAGATGACACCCACTAAGTCCCCAGATAATGGTGGTCACCGTGCACACTCCTGTCAGCCACAGGCACCACAATCTGCCAACACCAAACACTTTTGGCCCAGTCTTAAAACAGTTATGGACGTGGCGGAAAATTAAAAAAAAAAGATGAGGTCTTAATGGGACTAGGGGATTTGGGGGCTACAGAATTTTAGTGTTTTTTTTTTCCACATTTATTCTGTTGTGAGGGAATGGTTTAAAGGTGTGAGTTGTTATCTGTGGAACACTTGGACTGTTGATTTTTTCAGGTTGGATGGATTAGATCTGTGACTGAAGAGGGGATGGTGGTGGTGGTGGTGGTTTGAAACGACATGGTGTGAAAAAATGGGACTGCAACTGGTCATAATGCCCCACCCCTTCCTCTCTGCCACTTCTTCCTTCTCCTGTCCTCTACGTGCCCCCCCCCCCTCCTCTTACCCCCCTTTGCTGTTCTCAGCTTCTTTGTGTGTGTGTGTGTGTGTGTGTGTGTGTGTGCAAGTGTGTGTGTGTACATGCAAGTGTGTGTGTGTATGTGTTGTAATCAGGGAATGTATATGTGAGTTCAGTGACAAGATATGAGGATACATGCTGAAGAATGGCCTTGCGTCAGTGTTGTAGAGGAGCAGTCTATGGCCATGGTGGTGCTGCATCGTCGAGCACACACATCTACATGCTGAAGAATGGGCGCATCAGCATGGCAGGGGTGACCACCGAGAATGTGGACTATGTGGTGAACTGCATCGTCGATGTCATCTCCAGATCCTCTGGGGGAATGGACCAGCAGCGGAAGGCCTGATAGAACACCCGCTCTGATTCGTGTAGTCAGCCAATAGTCCGTGTTACATGCAGCTGTTTATTCCCCCCCCCCCCCCCCCCCCATCAGAATTTAGGGATCTCACGAATTAGGTGTGTTCTTCTTACAGGTAGAATTGTGTTTTTTAGATTCACAAAAACAAACCCTATTTATTTATTATTATTTTTTTTTTTTTAAGATTATTCGAAGCTCTTGAGCAGTGATTGCTTTTTAATCTTTTACAAAACAAGATACTGGATTTCTTTGACATGTCTAGATTATTATCATGGGAGATTTATACAGCTATATAATTGCATGGGTTGAAGAAAGCTTGATGATTTCAGCATTGAAACGGCGCTTTGTGGAATGTGCCAGTAAAAGAATCAGTGGAAGCATGGAAATAAAATTATGATAGTGTGGTATCATGCGGTGGAGGGAGGGGTGGAGGTTGTTAAAAAAACTGGTCACAGTTTGATTTTCTTGGCATTTTGATTGCACTACACGTAAAGTAACATTTCGGAAATGGGTTGGACAGTGCTGATTCACAGTGTTTGAGAAATTGCCTGCTGTTGTTGGGTTGCCTTGAAGTTAGTGGGAAAAGCAACAACTGTATTTTTGAGGGGGCTAGCACCTGTTGAAATTCTTATGGTTTGCTTGCTTGTTTCGTATGAGAAAGGGGCTTTGCTCTTGGAAATGAATTGGTGGGCATACTGTCCTAGGTTGATAGTGTCAACTTTCCAACTGTGTGAGTAGGAATTGCATTGGTTTGGCTTGAGTAAGGATTTTGAATTAGTCTAAAATTGAAACATGTCTGTCAGAATTTAGAATTAATGATTTGGATGTGCCTGTGAGGATGAGGAGTAGCAATGCCTGTGCTCTTTCTTTCATCGTTGGGCCTGTTTTTTTTTTCATTTTGCTGTTTTAGCAATGATTTGTTGATGTACTTCAATGGTTTTGTTGTTGTTGTTGTTGTCTTTTTACCGTCATTGTGTTTTTACTGCTCTTACAGAGGCCTGCATTTGACAGTTAGCTAAAGTGCAGGTTGTCTGTTGAGGTTTCAACCGATGTTAGTTTGAAAGAAGATTCTTTGTGGCAGAACAGAGGCCAAGGTTTGTTTTATAGACAGTCGACACTCTAAAAACCACAGTGAAATTCTTGTGTGTATATACATATATATATATAGATAGATACGCATATTTATATATATGGTGTGTGGTGTCTCTTGATCACAGCGTCTTGTTGAAGCATCCGTTGCACAACAGAGTCCCATAATTCTTCCTTCACTCCCAGTATGAACTGGTTAGCCAAGATGCATTCTGGTATCGGTACTTTTACCTACTGAGTACTCGTGCATGTGTTGCCGGCCAAATTCAGCCAGTTTCTGTCAGAAAAGTCCATTCAAAGTTTTTGCTCTGCATTTTGTTAGCAAGTGAGAGGAGTAGGATGTTAATTTGCTTCTATGTGAGGGCGGCAGTGTGAGTGTGTTCTTCTTGCACAGTGGCTAGGACAGGTGATGGGGTGGCCCAGTGCCATGGCACCATAAGAAAGCAGTAGGGAGGGTGAGAGGAAAGTATGGATGGTTGGGACACAACTCTGTTACAATCCAGTTGGTGGACTTTTACCTGGGGTTGCCTGGATTAAGAAATCATTTCTAAACACCACTCATACCCCACACGTGAATTTGGGGGTTCTTTTTTTTGTTTGCGCGTTGTTTGTACAGTACAGCATGCAGACTGTGATATTAGTGTGAATAACAGCAGTGTGTGGGAAGGTTTCCTTCGTTGTGTTCCAGTACCAGCCGGCGATCAGTTGTGTGCACTCACGGGTGTATGATCAGTTTGAAGCACAGCAAGGGATGGCGCTTTGTTTTCTGATCCAAGCTTCCTCACACAACAAACAACACAAATCAAAGAACAACAGACGTTTATTTTCAAGTTTGACAGAGCTAGTCCACATGCAGCTGTTAGTGTTTGGCTGCCATGAAGTTACCCATAGCAGAAGGCCATGTGCTGCAGATGAGTCTGAATGTTTGAATTCAGTGTAACAATGCAAGGCACAGTATTGAGTAAAATGCTGCCATTTGTGTCTACCTTTAAAAGACAGGTTCTGGTGTGTTTCACACAACATCATCCACGTATTGCCTACCAAGAAAGAAAAGGATTTATCCACAGCATTAATTTGGGACTTGCATGTGTATTTTTTTGAGTGAAATGTATGTGGGACTTTCCTGTGTATCATCAGCAAAACTTGAGAGGGGACTCCCATGTGTTTCTGGTTCAGAGAGGACATTTCTGTTTACTGCTGGAACGAAAGTTGAGTGGGCACTCTGCTACATATTCCTGCAACAAAAAATAAGTGGGAACTTTCCTGTGTATTCTTGGTTAACAGTGGTGGAGACTTCTGGGGACTTTTCCTTTGTATTTCTGGAACGAATGGTAAGCGGGGGGTTGCTTGTGGGGGATTCTTGGTATAACAGTGGTGGAGACTTCTGGAACAGAAGTTCAGTGGGGACTTTTCCAGGGGGAACAAATGGTAAGTGGGTGTTCGCTTGGGGGGGTTCTTGGTACAGTTCATTGGGGACTTTTCCAGTGTATCCTGGAACAAATGGTGAGCGGGAGTTTGCTTGTGGGGGTTCTTGGTACGGAAATTCAGTGGGGACTTGTGGAATGAACGTTCACGATTAAGATGGGGACTTTACTGTGTATATTGCTGGGCCAAAAGACAAGCAGGGATGTGCTCGTGTATTCATGGTGCAGAAATTAAGCGGGGACTTCTGGAACAAAAGATAAATGAGACTGTTAGTGTTGTCCTGTCACAAAGGTGTTTTCTTTTCTTTTTTTTTTTTTTTAAACTATACACATTTTGTTGTGACTTCTTATGTTTTATTCTGTTGTTGAAAATGGACATGGAAGATTTCATTTAGTTGAAAGTCCTGTAGATTTTGAACACACACACACACACACACACACACACACACACACACACACACACACACACACACAAATACACATATGCACTCCCATGCTCTTCTCCCCACTGTCTTCTTCTCCGCCCCCCCATCCCCCTCCCCATTTCAAGGCCTTAAAAAGTCTATGACAGTTGGGCAAGGGTGCTTGAAATGTCCTTGAAAGTTCGTTTCCACTATGTGATACCTTGCAAATATCAGTGTCTGTCCATTAATCAGCACATGCCTCACTGTTAACCTGCTAGCGGCATGTTTTCTGTGTATGGGTGTATCCACTGTGCTACGTGTGCATTTACGATGTTCAGGCAGTCCTGTGAAGAATAACAACATGGGTGTGTGTAAAGACCCTCTAAAAATCCTTGAAACTGTGTCACTTGTATCCAAGTGTATGGTGTATTTAACATTGCGTTTGACTGAAACTGACCTGTATGAGTATCTCATGCTTATAGATTTCTGCCATCTTTTTTTTAGCGCTTACAGGGTCTGTATCATTTTTAGGCATGGGCTTATGAAAGCCTCTAGGTACTTATGTAATTGTGTATAAAGTTACGAATATAAGCATTTGCTTTGTAAGTACATGGAAATGAATGCTCAAGCTTGAATAAAGGTCTTTCAAGACAATAATGATTCCTTTCCTTTCTTTTCTTTCTTTTTTTTTCTCCTCTGTTCCTTGGGGATGCGTTGAATCAGTTGTGATAACTCCGCTATGGAAATAACCAGGAAGATCATCATGAAAGGTCAGGCCAGGGTCAGAGTTTTGCCGGGTGAGCTGGAGTCTTTCGGCGGCCGGAGAGCTGTGGTAGAGGGTTCCTTCCACGGTGATTTGGACTTGGCCTGTTCAGTGAATCAGGTAGTACACAGGGGAAGTCACACAGAGTGGAGTTGTTTGGGGCTTTTTGCGGTGCTTTATGATGAAAAGCAGCCTCTCAGACATTAATAAAGTTGCTTTTGAATAAAGCATGCTGCGTTGGGCATCAATCTTTCTTTTTTTTTTCTTTCTTTCTGTTTTTTTTTCTTTTGTAACTATATGCCTACCATTCATTCTTGATTTTCCCATGCATTTGAACTGGTTATAGTGAGTTAAATTGTCATGCATTTGAACTAGTTTGTCAGTTCAGATGTGATCTCTGTGATCAGATGGATGATTAACTACAACACTTGAGAGTGTAACGATTCTTACCTCTGAATTTTTCTACGCTGTCTGTTGTCATCACTGATTTAGACAATAATATCAATTTACAGTATATTTTCAGACACATGTATCGTTCTTAATTTTTATTTCCAAAAAAAGGGTATGTCTGGCATTTCAATGAAGGAAAAGGAATAATGGATATCAGAATTGTTGTTGCTGGACAGAATTACTGATGGTAGTATGCTAGAAAGTTTTTTTTTCCCCTCCAATTATATAAATTATATCAGTGGACTTAATAAGTGAGAGTTTCAATTTTATTAATGCATATTACAGCTTTACTTATGACCTGTTATCTATGCAAAAGCTTTAGAAGATTTGTGTATTTTTTTGTTGTTGTTTTTTTTCATTATGAAGGTCCTGTCTGTACAAAGATAGAGCAGCATTCTAATGGTAGCAGGTATTTTAACACAAAATCTGTGGTTTTAAGTGTGGTTTCCCTCTTTGCAACACCAGTTTGAGTTTTGTGTGTGTGTTCTGTTTGTGTACAAGATAGGAAATGATGCAAGTGTACAGCAGTCCTTCTGCATGTACATGATAATGATGAGTAAAGTTCTTTTCTTACGACTAGCTGTGTGCATTTTGGAAGAAACTGAATTATTACAGCATGTTGTGGGGTTGTTTAGATGCTTTTCTTTTCGTTCCAATAAAACCAGCATTTTCCCTCCTCTTTATGAAACGTGTGGTTACAAAGGAAGAAAAAGCATGGTCATGTAGAACAAACCACTGCACTCAGACAGAGACACAGACGACAGATTTGTATTCTTACACACACACACACACAAGCACACACACACATTTGCATGCACACACACACACACACATACATAACACACACACACACACACACACACACACACACACACACGTGTTTCCAAAGTTATGCTTGAATACATGCGCATTTGTATATACGCGCGCACACACACACACACACACACACACACACACACACAGAGATTTCTAAAGTTATACTTGAAGGCATGCGCGTGATAAGCATTTTCAAAGTTTTGTCCACTGGTACTCACAGGTTATTCACTTTGTGTGAGTTGATTTCATCGGAAGTTGAAGGGGAGGTTTTATATTTGAAACAAACAAACAAAAAAGAGACTCCAGAATGTCAGTACTCCACAAGAACCACTGATTGCTCCACCTTGTGAAATGAAGTTTTTGTTGAAAAGATAAAACTAAAGAAAGCTAGCAAACTTTCACTCACTGAATTCCTTTCCATCTTTTATGCAAGAGTGGGCCATCATGTGTGTGGTGGAGGTGGGTTGGTGGGGGTGGGGGTGATGGAGTGAAAAGGAAAAACATTAACATTACATGTTTTGAGTCTTGTGTAGGCATCGGTCTTTACAACAACAGAATGTGAAAAGTGTATTAAGATGGAGTACAGAATGGGCACACACACAGGTATTTCACCTGCTGTGAACCTTAGAGTTCTAATTAGAGAGCACACAAGAAGACCGTTAGTAAAAGTCGCCTTACCTGTGCTAGTCAAATGTCTTTCTGATCAGCGTTATTCTCATGTTAACCTTGGATGGTCCACCATCCACCATTCCATCTACCCCCTCCCTCCTCTCCTAGACTAACCCTGTGACCTCTTGTTCCTTCTTCTTTGACTGGAACTCCAACAATTACCACTGTTGAGGTCTTTGTGAATATGACCAGTTTCCGGGGGTGTTGAACCAAAGAATCAAACTTTTTGCTCTGTGACGATATTTCAGTGGATGTAGAACACTGAAGTGAATGACAATGAAGACACTTCGGTGGATGTAGAACACTGAGGTGAAAGACAGTGAAGACACTACAGTGGATGTTGGGGTGAATGACAATGAAGACACTGCAGTGGATGTAGAACACGAAGTGAAAAGACAATGAAGACACTTCAGTGGATGTAGAACACTGAGGTGAATGACAAAGAAGACACTTCAGTGGATGTTGAGGTGAATGACAACGAAGACACTTCAGTGGATCGAGAACACTGAGGTGAATGACAATGAAGACACCAGTGGATCGAGAACACTGACTGAGGTGAATGAGAATAGCTGTTGTGATCTAAGACTGAATCACATCCTGACACAAAAAAGATCCACTCTCAGTTTACAACTTTCAAGCCTTCTCTCCGTGCAGAAGATTTTTTTTTTTTTTAGATCTTGAAGTGTGCCTTCACTGTCATTGACGAATTCAATCTTTATGTAAAATGACAACCGTTCCCAAACAGGGACACGCCCTTCAAACGCAAGAAAAAATTCATTCTTTCTTCTCTGTTTACACTTAAAGCCCAGTTATTCATATTTTTTTCACGCCTGGACTATACAGCATAGAGGCGCGTCCTTTGCTTGGTGCATTGAGGATCCTTCAGCCTTTGGGGGTGGGAGGGGGTGGGTGGGTTACACTTGATAATTCGGAAGAAGGAGCCGCAAACCAACATAGCCTACGAGAAGGAAAGAATTGGAGTCCAAACCCGCACTGTGTGGTGTACGTTAGCCCCGTATCAACACGGTAACCAGGCAACCATGAGCTGCTCTGAAGTCGGAATGTATCGGCTGAGGCCAGCGGACAGACCTCCTGCTAGCAGAGTCACCAGCACAGGAGAAGACCAGACACTGCGCATCTCACCCATTGTGACCATGCAGACTGATGTTTGACGGTGTGGTGCTCGTCCTGTGACTACAGGCGGAGGCAACCGTCGGAGCCCTTATGGAGCATGCCTCTAATGCCTGGTCAACTGCTGCAAAGACCACCTGGACAGCCAGACAAAGATACAAAAATGCCACCAGACTCGGACTCTTACAAGACAACAGACATTATCTCGCTAAAGGGCCCAGTCAAATTGAGGCCCAGGAGAAGCTGTGGGGATCGGCAGGTCGCTGCTGCGGACTGCTGACGTTGCCATACGAACAGGATTGAGGGTCTAGCATAGCCGGGAGCGGGAAAGAAAGAGAGACATTTATGATGTATGAAATCCAAGATCATAGTATCGTGGCACAGCACAGCCATCCAAAATGCATTGAGCACTGCAGAGAGTTTAGTAACCACGACGTTGCATAGCCAGTGAAAATGCATGAAACATTCTACAGTTTCCAGAACCCTTTTTGACAGTAGCTTGTTGTCTTTTTTGAAAGGGTCTGGTAACTCTCGACCACTTCCTGAACTATGATCCTTTTTTGCTGCATGTACGTATGTATGCTATCTCAAAATACGTTATGTAGAACAATATCTTCAAGCATGCAGAACAAAACTGAACAATGTCAAGGCAATGTCAAGGGTGAAGAGGAAATCTTGACTGCAGGACCTGAAACAGGAGGAAAAAGGGTCAAACTGACCAGAATGTGGTGGCTGGCCCTTTGAGTGAGATTTTTATCTCGACGTTTCGGGCCCTAGGCCCTTCTTCATGGGGAGAAAAGTACAAAAAAATAAGAAGAGAAGACCAAGACAGAGGTAAAACTAAAAACAGCGAGAAGTTAATGTTTTCATTGTCCTCAATGTTGTTTTCTTCTTGCCTGAAAAAGACCTAAGAGGGCGAAACGCGTCGTGTTTTGTCTTGTAATTTGTAGAAGAGCAAAGAGGTCGAAACGCGTCGTGTTTTATCTTGTGATTTGAAGAAGACCTAAGAGGTCGAAACGCGTCGTGTTTTGTCTTGTGATTTTGTTTGTCCATGTTAACGGGAGGAGTTACTTTAAATTCCTTTTAAACTTTGTTTCAATTTCCGCCTGCAGTCACCTCCCTTTGAAACTGACTGTTGATGATTACGCGAGAAGTAAACATTATGTATGTTTTGCGGTGTGTGTGTGTGTGTGTGTGTGTGGGGGGGGGGGGGG
>JADBJO010001074.1:452500-455000 GCA_016801955.1 Conus betulinus
CTACTTTCTTTGTGTGTGTGTGTGTGTGTGTGTGTGTGTGTGTGTGTGTGTGTGTGTGTGTGTGTGTGTGTTCACAGTTGTCCAGGCTTTTTTGATGTCCTGTTTTCTTTGTGTTTTTATAGCTGCCTAGGCTTTTTTGATGTCCTGCTTTCTTGTGTGTGTGTGGTTTTTTTTTTTTTTTTATAGTTGTCCAGGCTTTTTCGATGTCCTACTTTCTTAGAGTTTTTATAGTTGTCCAGGCTTTTTCGATGCAATACTTTCTTCTTTTTTTTTTTTATAGTTGTCCAGGCTTTTTTGATGTCCTGCTTTCTTTGAGTTTTTATAGTTGTCCAGGCTTTTTCGATGCCCTACTTTCTTTGTGTTTTTATAGTTGTCCAGGCTTTTGTCGAGGCCCTACTTTCTTTGTGTATGTTTTTTTCAATAGTTGTCCAGGATTTTTTGATGTGCTGCTTTCCTTGTGTTTTTATAGTTGTCCAGGCTTTTTTGATATCCTGCTATCTTTGTGTTATCATAGTTTTCCAGGGTTTTTAGGCCCTGCTATCTTTGTGTTATCATAGTTGTCCAGGGTTTTTGAGGCCCTGCTATCTTTGTGTTATCATAGTTGTCCAGGGTTTTTGAAGCCCTGCTTTCTTTATGTGTCTATAGTTGTCCAGGCTTTTTTTTTTGTCGATGTCCTCACATCATTATTTGACCAGCTTTCCAGTGCGTTCTCCAATTAAAAAAAAATGTTAAAAAAAAAACCTGATTCTCTTGTTATAAACAAGCACTTTATTTCTCCCCTTCAGTCTTCTTTAGTGGTTTTAAGGTCCTTCTGGCGTCATACACATCTCCAAGATGTTGGGTTGAGATCTGTGAGTTTGATGTGCATCTAGGTACACCTAAGACCTCTGTTGCTGTTTTCTGTCATCACTTGGTTGTCATTGTTTGTGAGGGCCTCAAGGTCTTCTCCTAAGAGAAGCAGTGGTGGTGGTGATGGTGGTGGGGGTGGGGATGGATGGAGGGGGGGGGGGGGGGGGGGGGTGAATTTACCCTGTATAGCTGCTTGGAATTGCTCAACGATGACAGAATCTTTTAGTTGATTAAGATTGAAGGTGTGAGACGGCTTTTTGCTTTTTTTTTTTTTCACTCCCCTCTTGTTTATCAAAGTACGTTTGAGGCAAAAATAAAAAAAAGGTAGCCGAAGTTGGAAAAAAATTGTAAAGGAGTAAAGGAAAACGCAAACAAAATGAAATGAAAGAAAAAGAAAAGAAAAGAAAGAAAGGAAGGAAAGTTAGAAAGAAAGAAAGAAAGAAAGAAAGAAAGAAAAAACCAAACAGGTAGAAGATCGGATGAGAAAAATATAGCTGGAAAGAAGAAGAAGTAGGAGGGGTGGAGAAAAAACAAACAAACAAACAAAAAAAAAAAACAAACAACAAAACTAGAAAGGGGTAGAAAAATAACAGGGAGAAAAACTGCACAGAGTAGTAGAACAAAATTAGGGGGGGAAATGACAAGGGTACGACCATTCTAACCGCACCAATGGGTTTGCAAGGAAATGACAGTCGACAGGAGAGAGAGAGAGAGAGAGAGAGAGAGAGAGAGAGAGAGAGAGAGAGAGAGAGAGAGAGAGAGAGAGGGGTGGGGGTGGGGGTGGGGAGAAAGGTCCAACCCTATGGACTAACCGAGTCAAAGGCGGTGAGAGAGGAAGAAGGGGATAGGGATGGAGAGGTGGAGGGGGGGGGGGGTGGGGGTGGGAAGGAGAGAGAGGGGGGCGTGGGAGTGTCAGAAAGAAGGTCATAACGAGAAGAAGAGCAGTGCTGCTATTCACCGTGTCTCGTTTGGCTCCCACGCTATTATGGAGGTACAGGGGGGTTGGGTGAGACGACTGCTAGACCGAGGGCAGACAGAGAGGGCAGCATAATGGCAGGGTACAGAAAATAAAGGTCTACGATCTGGCCACACGCCTCCATTAGGATTTTGTGCCAGAACTGTGTACATCAGCGTTTTGAGGCCTACAATAAGTCTGAGCCAGTGTGTTTTAATATCAGACTGATCATTCGTCAAAAGGACAACCCCCCCCCCCCCCCCCCGCCAATTACTTTTCCTTGTTTAGGGGGACTTCCACCGATGGAATCACATACAATCTTCAAACACGTGACCTTCCCTTAGTTGACGTCACATTTCTGGCCTTTGCACTCACCCGCGAGTCTTATCTTCGCGCCATCGGGAAGGCCACCCACATAGTCCCATTCCTTGACTTTTAATCTGTCTTGCTGGGAACCACCTGGCTGGTACCTTGATGGCCAAATGAAAGAAAAGGAGGAGAATCAACTTTCAGATACGATAGAAATTTTCAAAAAAAATCTAATAACGCCAGTCTGCAAATACTCGACCCCTAAAGCAAGGAAAGAAAGTAAATTTTTTCTTCTTCGTTGTTGTTGTTGTTGTTGCAAAGGTGAAACAAACAAGTATGAATTCCCAACATATAGTCTAAAACGAATTCATATGTATTGCCCGCCTT
>JADBJO010001074.1:462579-472579 GCA_016801955.1 Conus betulinus
ATCAACCGTGCAAAACACCATGTTCTTCAATAGATAAAACGTTTATATTCTTGCTGTATAGAAATTAAGGTTGATGGTAAATACTTCAACATTTTGAACTGTTATTATCCAGATGGAGATTTGTCTTTAGTTTCCCCAGACATAAACCCTTTGTGTACTTGGCAGGTTCATCATCAATACCGTTAGGCAGTGATCATCTCCCCCTATTGAAATCCAACTTCTAGTGAGCCCGGAAAAAACAATCTACAATTCTGAATGCACTAAATATAATGAAGATAAGGCTGATTGGGCGCTTTTCAATCAAATTTTGACAGCAGGTTCATCTTTTCTAAATTTCAATCAAAATACAGTGTTAGAGGAAGATTTGGAAAACTGTTATTTTGAATTAAAAAGTCAAATTAAGAGATCATCCAAAGAAAGCATCAAACCCATGGTGGAATATTGCGTGTGAAGTCGCCGTGGGTGCGAAAACTAAGGCCTTCAAAAGCTGGATGATAAGCCGTCATACGCAACCTAAAAGTAGAGTGGAACAGTTACACGCTGAATACAAAAAAAAGCTAACACCAATAGTAACAAAATTGTTGCTTTTGCAAAGCAGCAATATTACAAAAACTTAGTCATCAACTGTTCCAAACACCCAAACGATAGCACTTTACTTTGGAAAGAAATCAGAAAATCTAAAGGTTCTTTTCATCTCCCAGATCCTGTCTTGATCGAAAACGATAAAATCTATAAAACAAACGAGGAGAAAAAGTTGAATTATTTGCTGACACTTTCGCAGCAATGAGTCAGACTGAACATCTGCCTAAAGAAGAGCAAGAACGAAGAAGAACTATTGAAAACGAAGGGAGAAACATGAACCACATGACAACGACAACACGTTATATATTAATAAAAATCTAACAATGGAGGAGCTTCTGTACACTCACCGTTTTAAAATCTGGTAAAATTGCTACAGGATTTGATCCCATTTCTTACAACATGATAAAGCATTTTCCACAATGTTTTTTTTGAAAAAATTATTAGAGTTCTTCCAATTATGCTGGAAATCCGGAAAGCTGCCAATGGCTTGGAAGAAAGCAACAGTTGTACCTATCCATAAACAAGGAAAATCAAAAAGAAAACTTCTAATTTTCGACCCATTTCTTTGACTCCTCACATTGGAAAACTTTTTGAGAGAATAATGAAAATTCAGATTAGAACATTTCCTTGAAAAGAATGGGATTTTGCCAATCTTTCAAGCTGGTTTCAGAAAAGGGGGGGTGTCACTGATCATGTTAGTCTTTTAGCTTCACACGTCAAAAAAAAAAGCCTTGGCTAAGCGACACTCCACTTTAGCCACGTTTTTTTTTTGATATTCATAGAGCGTACGATTCCGTTTGGCATTTTAAATTATTGTCCAAGGCTCATGAAATTGGGATTAAAGGTCGTTTTCCACATGTTTTTACAATCGTTTTTTATCTGGGAGAACGCTACAAGTAAAACTAAATGGTGTGCTGTCAAGTACAAGATATGTTAACATGGGTGTCCCTCAAGGAAGTGTAATTTCTCCAATCCTTCTCATTGATGCTTTATGATCTTAACTTAACCAGATTGACACAAAAGGGGCAACTTTAGCTGCTTATGCAGATGATATTGCAATGTGGAAAAATGTAGATTGTAATTTTACAAAAAAAAAATCAAGCGTAATAAAATTGTTGAACAGTTTCAGTTTGCGGTCAGTAAACTTGTTAATTATTTGAATTCAAACGGTTTTTTACCTATCAACGGACAAATCGGTTTTTATAATATTTACAAAGAAAAATATCGATTTTGAAGGTAGGGATGCTGTAAAAGTAAAAATAGGTGATTCTTTCATTTTCCCAAGTAAGCAAGTAAAATTTCTAGGCGTTATTTTTCACTATAAACTATTCTGGTGTAAACATATAAATCATCTCGTGGAAAAGGCAAGAAAGAAAATTGCGTTACTGCGTGTCCTAACTGGAATCCCTCTAATAAATCATGGATCCAATCTTATCCATGTCGCCTTAGGGACAGTTCGTTCGATTGTAAGTTATGGTCAAGAAGTATTTTTTTTTACTGCACCAAAGACAGAGTTACATAAGTTAACTAGTATTGATTCCTTAGCATTAAAAATTGCTCTGGGGCTTCCAAGATGGGCATCAATTGATATGACGTACAGAGAGGCAGGAGTTTTTGCCTTTAAATGAACACAGGATGCTCTGTGCTTGTAACTACTCAGCACGAGCAAGAACAGTCCCTAACTCAGTTACCTCTGAACTTGATGAAAGCACCTACGTTTCTAGAGAGATACGAATACGGAATAAAAGGGCATATACGTCATTGTTTGATTATGTGTCTCCTCTTTTACATGCATGCGACTTTTCGTTTGACAACATTGTTAAAATAACCAAATACCCTTTCCCCCCTTTGGTTGATGAAACAAGCAGATATTTTCTATTCCTATGGTAATATTACTAAAAAAAATGAGAATCCACTTTTGCTTGCTTCTCTTGTTAAAGAATTGATTTACACTGAATATGAATCTTATCTGCATATTTTCACTGATGGTTCAGTTTCGTGTACTTCTGAGGTTGGTGCTGCTTTCGTGATACCTTCCCTTAACATTGAAAAAAGATTTCATATCACCAAAGGTTGTTCTATTTTCACTGCCGAGTTATTTGCTCTTATGAAAGCTATTGATTTCATTCTTGATATGCAAGTCTTACCAGAAAGAATACTGATTTTGTCAGATTCCAAGTCTGCTTTAACGGCTTTACACCGTCAAAATACATCGAGTCGACCTGATCTCATCAGTGAAATTTTATTTTCAATTCACCAGTTAATGAAGCGAGGTTCTAAAATAACATTATTATGGGTACCCGGTCACTGCAATCTTCGAGGGAATGAACTGGCTGATACCTGTGCAAAAGAGGCTTCAATGTGCAAATCGAATACAGTTTTATGTGATATTCCTTATTCGCTTCTTGAAATAAACAATATGCTGACAAAAGCACTCTGGGACCAGAGAAGAACACAGTACCTTGAAGTTGCCATTCAGAAGAACAGATGGGATCTTACTGCCCCCAACAGTCATTGTATAAGTCCGCCAGGTTCTATTCCGAATCGAAATTTATTGCACAGAATACGGGGATGGTTGGTTTAGGCAGGTTTTTTTTTAAACCATCTCCTTGTGTGTCTGTGGTCAAAACCTTAATGTATCTCATTTTTTTTACTTGAATGTTCATAACAAAAGCGTATTTTTCAATGTCTTCATGATAAAATTTTGTCTAAAAATCTACCTTTAACATTGCATAGTGTGTTTTGTCCCAACCCAGAAAATGGGTGGAATCTAGCCAATTTGGCTGTAAATCTGTCAAGTCTCATCCACTTGGCAGATATTTCTAACGGATTTCTTTTTTTTTTGTTTCTTTTTTTTTTTTAGTGGTCTGATGTACACGTAGAGCAAAGAAATTTGTTACATGACATAGCTGTCCGACTCTCACGTGTACTAGGTCGCATTATTCCATTTACGAAACTTTGGCATAGGCTGTGCGCGCGCTAGAGAGAGAGAGAGAGAGAGAGAGAGAGAGAGAGAGAGAGAGAGAGAGAGAGAGAGAGAGAGAGAGAGAGAGAGAGAGAGAGGCATGTTTATAGGTGAGTGCATGTTTATGCGTACGTCTACATCTTTTTATGTGGATAAGTTTTTGAGTGTGTGCAGGGGGGGGGGGGGGGGTGTGTGTGTGTGTGTGTGTGTGTGTGTGTGTGTGTGTGTGTGTGTGTGTGTGTGTGTGTGTGTGTGTGTGTGTGTGTGTGTGCGTGCGCGCGCGCGAGAGAGAGAGAGAGAGAGAGAGAGAGAGAGAGAGAGAGAGAGAGAGAGAGAGAGAGAGAGAGAGTTTTGTCAATGAGTGAATATATGTGCGTGCTCGCATACACGTGAGTAGGGAGAACGGGGAGCGTGATTTGTGCGTGAGTGTGTGTGTGTGTGTGTGTGTGTGTGTGTGTGTGTGTGTGTGTGTGTGTGTGTGTGTGTGTGTGTGTGTTGTGTGTGTTTTTTTTTTTTTTTTTTTTTTTTTTTTTTTTTTTTTTTTTTTTTTTGTGTTCCTCTGAGAGAGAGAGAGAGAGAGAGAGAGAGAGAGAGAGAGAGAGAGAGAGAGAGAGAGAGAGAGAGAGAGAGAGAGAGAGAGAGAGAGAGAGAGAGAGAGAGAGAGATTTTGATTCTCAGTACAGTTAAGATGTAATTTGGTTTATTGTTACAATTTCTGATTTTATTATTCCACGTACAAATGTTAAAATGTTTCCCTGCTAATTTTTCCTTTATGTTTTTTATGTCTTTCAGATGTTATCTCATTAATTTATTTAGGTTTTATCCTTTTAAAATGGCAGTCGTCAAGAGGCATCCCACCTAAGGAGACACTGCACTGCTGATGAGTCGCTTCGGTGGTGTTCAGTGACGCCTGTTCTGATCTAACATACGCAGACACCACCTACTAAGCCCCCTACTGACGACAATAAAAAAATGCTTAGTCGCGAAGCCGGCAAAAGTGAGCTGTCCCTCCGGAGGGCGCCACCACGTCCGTCCAGCGACAGCCCCCATGGACTCGCCGATATCGGTGACCCCGACGGAACTTAACCAAGGCCACAGACGTGGAAAGGACATCGAAACTGAGGTCACCATGAGAGCAGGGCATGAAGGGCCACATAATCTGAGACATTTTTTTTTAATGCTGATCGATGAGAATTAGGATGATTAAGATGATGCTACGGATTTCCGGTCTGAGACTGCGTGTCAGGGCTGTACTCTACGCTTCCTTTCATAATATATCCCGGTGTCAACCAGGCCTGAGAGATACAGTCACCTGCAGTGTTGGTCAGAAAAAATTGAGCAGCACTCTCAGAGACGCTGGATGAAACTCAACTGTGTGGTCCCAGTCTTCCCAACTGAGACTGTAGCAAACTCAGCTCTGGGTAGGAGCTGGTCGGAGCGGAAAAATTCCCACATGACTCTGATGGGAATCGAACCCACGACTCCCCAGCCGCGCGACGCTAACCACTTCGCCACGGCGACTGGTGTTAGAATTGATCTTCTTTTTGTTGCAGTCGCCAACAAATGGATATGGACCTATGGCAACACCTTCCGACGTCCCTGTGGTCCTTCTCCACAATCCAAACAACTGGAGGTGGAGAACATTGCCTCGTTTAGCGCCCTGAAAGAAGTCATAGAATGATCAACAGTCTTCTGGAAGTGGGGTGCCAGTACTACCTCCACTGGAAGGGGGCAGGGAAGGGAGCAACTTTTGTGTCTGGCGAATACATTGTGGGATTTTAGAATGCATATCAACTATGATATTAAAAAAATTACCTGTTTATATTGAGGTGGCACAGTTGATGAAAAATGGCTGATTTTATCATGTTTCGTCAAACAATATTTCTGTGTGCGTGCACAGTAACTTTATTCAATGTTTCAGTGAAAGTTTCCGTTTCTTGTTATTTTCATTCCAATTCTCTGGACCTTTTAAGTCACTTTTTTTTTATCTGTAATGCACCAAAATATTTCTAGTGTGCAAAAATCGATGTATATGTTTAAGTGTAGTGAAATAGATATATGACAAAGGAAAAAAATATTGTTAGAAGGACTGAAAATGAATGAAAGTTCATAGAGCCACTGAGACATACAGCCAATCTCAGAACAGACAACTCCTCGAACCACAGACAACGAAAGACAACTCTTGCAGCCACTGACAATCAAAACAAACTCTTAAATAAAATGACGGTCAATATCAAACTGACTGGTGATGTCAAACATTTCGTTGTAACTGGGCTTGACTTAAAAAGACGTGAGAATATTCTACTCTTATAAGATAACAAAGATATTTTGAAATCGGGCATTTTTTTTTCTAGAAACACACACACACACACACACACACACACACACACACACACACACACACACACACACGGAACATTAGGTAGTACTGGCACCATTCACGTCACCTTCACCTGACCATTACCCCCGCTATACTTCTTTTTTTTCTGCTTCTAGTTTCATTCCTCCTTTGAAGTTAGTCCGGTCGCAGTCTTCGCTGAAAATGGCTCAAATGTGTCATTTAAATCTTACACGTTTTTTTTTTTTTCTCTGGTGAAAATCGTAACAGCTCGCTTCTGTTTCCCCTGAGAGCTAAGGAGACTGATTACTGTTCACTCGGCGCATACTGAGCAACTTTGTCCTGTTCAGTCGTGTCTTTGACTGTCCTTTCAATTTTCGTGATATCTTCGGAAATACTTGCAGTTCTTTCAATTTTTCTGTTGACACTTATCCTATTTTCCTTGGCACATGTATAACAGTAAGTCCACTTTATTTGAATCTGACAGTTTTTGGTCAGGACCAAGTTCTAGGCACTTTGCAATCCACACTCTCTTTTACACGATGGGTTGCCTACCTGGGTAGAGTCGACTGTACAGCTGCTCACTTCTTTGGCACCATTCTCATTCCCACGTTTCTTCGAAAATCCTTCTTCGAAAATCCTTCTTCGAAAAATCCTTCTTCGAAAATTTTTCTCTTTCTTTCTTCTTTCTTTCTTTCATTTCTCTCTTTCTTTCTTTCTTTTTCTTTTCTTTCTTGCTTTTTCGTTCTGTCTTTCTTTCTTTCCTTCTTCTTTATTTCATTTCTTTCTTTCTTTCTTTTTTTTTCTTCTTCTTCTTTCTTCTTCTTCTTTTTCTTTCTTTCTTTCTTCTTTTCTTCATTCTTTCTTTTTTCTTTGTTCTTTCTGCTCGTTCTTTCTGCTTGTCCTTTCTTTGTTTATTCTTTGTTCTTTCAATCATTCTTGTTTTGCTCACACTTCCTCTAAACAACTTTCCTGCTCATTCACTTCTTCCGAGGCGATCATTCTTGATTACTCATTTTGATCCCTGTCTTAAAAAAACAAAGTCTTCCTTCTTCGCTCCTTTCTCTAGTAGTAGTAGTCATTTCTATTCCCTCCCTTCTTTGTCCATCGTTATGTTCTGCCCAGTCTTTGATGGTCACTTTTGCTCCTTCTCTGTTTCACCATCATTTCTGTTTTCTTTTTTTCTGAACATTACCTCTCGTCACCCCTTTCTTTGATCATTTTTGGTCCCTTCCGCCACTGATATGTATTTATGCCACCGCTCACCCCCACCCCCACCCCCACCCCCCCCCTTCCTTCTTTTACAACTGTCCCCTCTCTTCTTTTATCATTAGTTCTTTCGCCATCATTTCTGTTCCCTCAACTCCCTCTGACCGTTCCCTTCTAATCCTTTTGGACCATTCTATTCTCTCACTTCTTTGGCCATCTTTCCTTTTCCACGTCTGTTTTGACCATCATTCCTTCTGTTTTGACCACCATTCCTTCTATTTTGACCACCATTCCTCTTCTATTTTGACCACCATTCCTTCTATTTTGACCATCATTCCTTCTAGTTTGACCACCATTCCTTTTCCACACGTCTATTTTGACCACCATTCCTTCTATTTTGACCATCATTCCTTCTATTTTGACCATCTTTCCTTCTAGTTTGACCATCATTCCTTCTATTTTGACCATCATTCCTTCTATTTTGACCATCATTCCTTTTCCACGTCTATTTTTTGACCACCATTCCTTCTATTTTGACCATCATTCCTTCTATTTTGACCCTCATTCCTTCTATTTTGACCATCATTCCTTCTTTTGACCACCTTTTCCACGTTTGACCATCATCCTTCTATTTTGACCATCATTCCTTCTATTTTGACCATCATTCCTTTTCCACGTCTATTTTGACCATCATTCCTTCTATTTTGACCATCATTCCTTCTATTTTGACCACCATTCCTTCTATTTTGACCACCATTCCTTTTCCACGTCTTCTCTAACTATCATTCCAGTGACCTGACTTCTTTGAATGACCTTCCTGTGTGTTGACTTCTTTGACCATCACAGCTGTTCCATCACTTCGTTACTGACCATCGTTCCGTTTCCCCCGTCATTTTTTAACGTTATTTCAGTTCATCGTCTGCTTTGACCATTATACCTGTTTCCTGTCTTCTTTGACAATCATTCATGCTTCATGTCTTCTTTGACTATCATTTCAGTTACTTGTCTTCTTCGACGTGATTCCTTTTTTTTCCCTCACTTGTCTGATCATTATGCCTGTTTCCTGTCTTCCTGTGCCATCATTCCTGTTTCCTGCCTTCCTTTGCCATCGTTCCTGTATCCTCTCTTCTCCTACCCATCTTTCTGTGTCCTGTCTTCTCTGGCCATCATTTCTGTGTCCTGTCTTCTTCCACCGTCTTTCCTGTTTCCTCACTTTTTTGGACCATCATTCCTGTTTCCTGTCTTCTGTGACCATCATCCCTGTTTCCTGTCTTCTGTGACCATCATCCCTGTTTCCCTGTCTTCTGTGACCATCATTCCTGTTTCCTGTCTTCTGTGACCATCATCCCTGTTTCCTGTCTTCTTTGACCATCATTCCTGTTTCCTGTCTTCTTCGACCATCATTCCTGTTTCCTGTCTTCTTGACCATCATTCCTTTTCCTGTCTTCTGTGACCATCTCTCCTGTTTCCTGTCTTCTGTGACCATCATTCCTGTTTCCTGTCTTCTTTGACCATCATTCCTGTTTCCTGTCTTCTTTGACCATCATTCCTGTTCCCTGTCTTCTTTGACCATCATTCCTGTTCCTGTCTTCTTTGACCATCATTCCTGTTTCCTGTCTTCTGTGACCATCATTCCTGTTTCCTGTCTTCTTTGACCATCATTCCTGTTTCCTGTCTTCTTTGACCATCTTTCCTGTTTTCTGTCTTCTTTGACCATCATTCCTGTTTCCTGTCACTTTTTTGGACCATCATTCCTGTTTCCTGTCTTCTGTGACCATCATTCCTGTTTCCTCATTCCTGTTTCCTTCTTCGTGACCATCATTCCTGTTTCCTGTCTTCTTTGACCATCATTCCTGTTTCCTGTCTTCTTTGACCATCTTTCCTGTTTCCTGTCTTCTTTGACCATCATTCCTGTTTCCTGTCTTCTGTGACCATCATCTCCTGTTTCCTGTCTTCTTTGACCATCTTTCCTGTTTCCTGTCTTCTTTGACCATCATTCCTGTTTCCTGTCTTCTTTGACCATCATTCCTGTTTCCTGTCTTCTTTGACCATCCTTCCTGTTTCCTGTCTTCTTTCATCATCATTGCCTTTCCCTCACTCCACTCACCGTGTGTATATTGAAGAACAGTGTCGTTCTTCTTTTGTTTCGTAAGAATATGATTTTTTCCCCATTTGTGTTGACCACTGTGTTTTGATAGAGCATCATTCCTTCACACTCATGCTGGCCTAGGTTTACCTGGGTTCGGTGCCCACTCAAGTCGTCCGTTTTATTTTACAAGGCTCTATTTGAAGCAGTGCAGTTTGCGACGACCTCTTATGCTCATGACACTCTCCCTTCCTCTACTTAGTTTTCCTTTTCCTGGTATTTTCCTGTACGCTCAGATTTAGCGCTACAACCATCTCGATAAATGATGGACTCGTTTGACAGGGCTCGGGTCTGAATATGGCTTTCATTGTATCTAGTTGTCACCGTTCTATTTCGCTTTGCCTTCAAGCACTTTTTTTCGTTGTTTAATTATAGTTTTGTTGGAGTTTACTTGCATCGCTGTTTTTGTTTTTTTTATTATCCAACTTGCTTTGAAATTGCTTTGTAGTTTGCCGTGAATTGTTCTGGTTTATTTGGTTTTCATTTGGCTCATTACCCCTGGTTTCTGTGACTTTTCTCTTTCTATGTTCGTTTAATTATTGTCGAGTTTCTTTTGCCTGTAAATTTTAAGCATGGTGTGTCATTACTTTGCTGAAAATGTTTACCCTGATTTTTTTTTATTTTTTTTTTTTATCCACACAATTTTTTATTTAACTCTTTCATTCCCACTTTTATATGAACCATTACTTCCTCTTGTTCCTAGGTTCTTATAATGCAAGTATTCCCTTCATTCCTGGATTTAGAGAAAAGAAAAAGAAGT
>JADBJO010001074.1:477579-482579 GCA_016801955.1 Conus betulinus
TGTAAAGGGGAAGGGATGGAGGGGAGAGGAGGGAGGCTGGAGAGGGTGAGCAGGTGGAAGAGGCGAGCTACCAGAGCAGAGTACAATATTTAAAAAGCTGCATCCAAGCAAGCATGTTTTGTGTGATTGTTCATATTTGCCCATGTCGACCTCGTTTATTTGATGGAGAAATCAGAAGAAACGGTTTATGCGAACCGTTTTTAAACCAAACGAGACCTGCAAAGAAAAAGAAAAGAAATGATAATAAATTAGAAACCAGTCAGTAATACATGAACAACAATGTACTGATGACAACAAGTAATGAAATAAACACAAAAGAGGAAAGCTGTCAGGCCTCTCCATGAGTGTAGTGTGTGCAGGAAAACGAGCGACGTGGCGACAAGCACGCGCAGACCCGAAACAGGCAGCATACAGCAGTGCACTTGACGACCACCTGTGACAAAGCGTACGGTAAACCGTGGGCGCAGTGGATAATGCATAATGAATGTTCAACGCCCACCATGCGCTGAAGTGGATGAAGATAAGTGATTGCTCATTAATTTTCGTTGTCCTGAGTGTCTTGTATCTTGCCTGAAGAAGACCTAGGAGGTCAAACCGATTGTGTTTTGTCTTGTGATTCATTTGTCTACGTTTTTTTTTTTTTTTTGGCAGCGCTATTAATTCCTTTGAAAATTTGCAATTTTATGTATAAAGTACAAGAAGCATTTGGTTTCTAAACAGGCATATGTGAACCTAAGAACATTTAATCCAAATATAAAATTTTGCGTTATTTTGAAAGGTCACAGTTCAGACTGATTTGAAATCCAACAAGGTTGTCGACGACATTTTGTTTGGTTTGAAATCAAACAAGGTTGTCGACAAGGACATTTTGTTCGAACTTTGCATTGAAATGTTAGCCATCATTGTGAGATAAAATGTTCAGGGAATTAAAGTAAATGCGAAATGGGGCAGGGAAAGTAAACAATAAACAATTAACAAGTAGAGTAACTCTTGCTCCTTCAAGAAAACAGAACCAAAGGAATGCTGCTGACCACACTGAATCGCCTAGCAGACATGACAGCACAGCACACACACAACAGACAAGGAAACTTCCCCTGACGCCCCAAGCTTACCCATAAACCCTGTACCAAACACATGTACACAGCAATAAGAACTGGAGAAATGAATATATAAAGTAACTTTTATTCAAGACTGGCACAGCCTTCTATACTTGAATAAAGTCAGACAAATATAAAGACGATAAAATAAGATAAGATAAAGTTGCTTATAGCCCAGCCGACCACAAAGGGACACATCAGGGTTGTCACCATGTTAAAAGCAACTCACAAGTCATTCATTCACACAATTTTTTAAAATGCATAGAAAATCCCATCCGAAAGTTTGTTAAAAATCTTTCCACGGTAAAATTTCAGATCTGATGTAAAAATGTTAACCTCTTTCAAGAACTCAAAGATCGCGTCAGGCGGAACGTCTCTGAACAAGGTTTTCATGGATCTGCTGTAAAATGTTTGTGTCTCACATTATGCAAGTCCTAACACTCTAAAAGAACATGTTTCATTATGAGTGGCACATGACATGGAATGCACCATGGAGCTTCTTCACTCTTTAAAAAGGTATGAATGGGTAAAATACGAAGACGGGCAGAAACAAATAACCTCAATTTAATTGAAACGAAAGTAAACATGAAATAAGGCAGGAAGCAGTTAACAATAAACAATTAACAAGTAGGGTAACTCTTGCTCTCCCACAAGAAAACAGAACACCAAAGGAATGCTGCTTACTACAACACTGAATCGCCGAGCAGACATGACAGCACAGAGCACACACAACAAACAAGGAAACACCCCCAAGAAAGGATGCTCAAGCTTGCCCATATACCCCATGCTGAATACATCTCCACAGCAACAAGAACTGGAGAAATGAATATAAAGTCACTTTATATTTAAGACTGGCACAGCCTTTTAAACTTGAATAAAGTCAGACACATACAAAGATGGACAAACACAAATACAAATAACCTCAATTTATTGAAACGAAAGTAAATATGAAATAAGGCAGGGAACAATAATCAATAAACAGTTAACAAGTAGGGTAACTCTTGCCCCCATGTGTGCGTGCGTGTGTGTGTGTGTGTGTGTGTGTGTGTGTGTGTGTGTGTGTGTGTGTGTGTGTGTGTGTGATGAAACGAAGTCCTTTTGCTTGAAAACACTGATCTGACATGGCTGACAGTTCCATAAATTGCCAGTTCTGATGGATTATTTTGATGTAACGTCGCCATGAACGTCACCTGGAGAGGGAATCATCAAGCCAGACTGTGTTCTTTGCCTCCTTTTCTAATATATACCGGTGTCAACCAGACTAGAGTAGTAGTAGTAGTAGTAGTAGTAGTACTTTCTTTAACGTCTTTTCACTAATATATATTAGATAGAGAGAGAGAGAGAGAGAGAGAGAGAGAGAGAGAGAGAGAGAGGTAGGCCTATTCATGCATGCTGGAATGCGTGTTTAAATGTTGTGTGCATAATATAAGACAATATTAATAATTCAGCATTTTCACATTAGAGTAACTGTCTAACTGGACTACAAATTAAAGAAAAGATAACTTTTTAAAAGCGAACTCTAAGTCAAGGAAAATATCCGAAAGAGACATGCCTGATAATGACGGTAAGTATGCTTGAAGGGCAAACAACCAAACAAGACATGAATGCTAGTTAATCTTTTCTCGCCACAAATACATTTTGCGTTATTACTGTACTTGGTTTTTAAAGCATCAAGTTTTATTCTATAGTATTAGAAATAAAATTTGTTTTAACATGTTATATCCCTCTTGTAAAGTAAGATGATGCAAATATAAAGGCGTCACTGAGTTTTCATTCCTAGCACCAGACTAGAGGGATACAGATACCTGCAGTTGTGTTTTAGGACATTTTAGGAGCAGTTCCACAGTCATTGGTTCCTGGATCAAACTCCGTTGTGGTTCAACTGTCCTAACTGAGCCAAAAACATCACATTGAATTCATGCTAAGTTCTGATTGGGAGAGAGAGAGAGAGAGAGAGAGAGAGAGAGAGAGAGAGAGAGAGAGAGAGAGAAACTGACGCCGTTAAGTTCTTCATCTTTACTTGTTCCTCGGTGATTGTTTTCTCAATGCCTTGGATCAGGCCGTCATCTTCTCTCTCCACAAGCGTGCATATTTTTTTTTTTTTTTTTTTTGTAGGACTGGCCCGAAGGCAGAGGCAAGTAGTATTCCCTTCAAGCCATCTTCTGTCTGTCATTCATATCTACTATATTAATTTTTTTTTTTAATGCGGCAACATACACAATGAAAAGAAAACTGAACCGATTATGATCTTATCCTGTTTTCCTAACTCCGGTCCGTCCCACCACTCTTGCAACACCCACCCCCCCCTCCCTCTCATCCCCCCCCCCTCCGGATTATGTATCACAGCTGTATGCTGCGAGCCTCCCCAGCTGGTTTTATTGATTTGGAACGAAGTACACGTTCACATCGCGCAGGTAAGGTAGTTCTTTCAGCTGCTGACATCGTCGACGAACAACAGGTAAAGTGATTTTCGTTGATCTCCATTTCAATGTGCACTTTTTTTTTTTATTGTTGCAGTAATGAGCTGAGTCGCTGAGTGGAGAAGTGGTTTACTTCAATATGTCAATGAAAGGTTCGGGCTCTGTTGTGTCTAGCATTTACTGGGATTTACTTTGTGTGTGCTATTGCCTATTGGAGGCTTTTGCATTGAATTCAAGTGCTTGCTTTTGGACATGTGGGTTTCATGTTTTGAACGAATTGTAGAAGCGAAAAAAAAAAAAAAAAAAAAAAAGTGGTTTTCCTTGGTGATAATACTCTGGACATGCATGCTGTACAAGAGCTCACTTTTCTGCATGTAAAGTTTTGCGTGTTTCAAACTACGAGTGATCTCCGTGTCCTCCACTTGAACCCAGCTGTGATGACCGATTGTAACCCGCCGATTTGTAAGCGGCGCCCGTTTGTAAGCGCACATTGCATGACTTGTAAAACCGCCGATTTGTAAGCAGTGCCGATTTGTAGAACGCTTACAAATCGGTGGGCGCTTTTTAAATCCTGTTTGGATTAAAACGATAATCAATTTGTTACGTTTTCAGTGATTATTCCTGCAATTTTTGATGACTTTCTATTTCATCAAAACGGCAGACTGAAATGAAATGTGCTCTGTGTGTGTGTGTGTGTGTGTGTGTGTGTGTGTGTGTGTGTGTGTGTGTGTGTGTGTGTGTTCATGTGTGTGTGTGTGAGTACATGTGTATGTATATCAGTTTGTGTATGTGAGCCTGTGCATATATGTGTGTTAGGGGCGACGAGTAAACACTCTATTTCTTTTGCCCTGACTCACTCACACAATCAAATTTCAAAGTCGAAAGCAGAGGACATTGTTGACATACTTTTATGAATATTTGTTCATGTATTGTAAACATTACATGAACGACAAACAGACGGACAGACAATCAGATAGAAAGACAGGCAGACAGGCAGACAGAGAGAAATGGACAGAGAAACAGAGAGAGAGAGAGAGAGAGAGAGAGAGAGAGAGAGAGAGAGAGAGAGAGAGGGCGGGGGGGGGGGGGGGGTTAGTAAAATAAGTAAGCAGACTTGTCTTTTTCTCTTCGTTAGAGTGCTCCTCAAAACAACGTGTGTCAGTCCGCCATCTTGATGAGCAAAATAGAAAGTCATCAAAAATGCAGGAATAATGACTGAAAGCATAGTAATAGTTTATTGTTTTAGTCCGAGGAAGCAGGATATAAAGCGTCCGCTGTTTTGTAAAGCGCTATACAAAACGGCAGGGGCTTAACCCGCCGATTTGTAAAGCACCCGCCGATTTGTAAGCAGCGCTTACAAATCAGCGGGGCCCTAGCCCGCCGATTTGTAAGCGTTCTACAAATCGGCGCTGGACACAAATCGGTGGTTTTACAAGTCATGCAATATGCGCCGATTTGTAACACACACACACACACACACACA
>JADBJO010001075.1:0-7500 GCA_016801955.1 Conus betulinus
TCATCAGGATGGAGAGATATTAATTCACCCCATTTGTGGCTTGATGGCCAAGGTTTATCTCAAGAAATCAATCTGCCTGTCTGTCTGTCTGTCTGTCTCTGTCTGTCTCTCTTTCTCTCTCTGTCTATGTCTCTCTCTGTGTCTTTATGTCTCCCTCTTTCTCTCTCTCTTCTCTCTCTCTCTCTCCTTTGTTCTCTTTGTCTCCACTCTTTCTCTCTCTTTCTGTCTCATCTGTCTACCCCCCCCCCTCTCTCTCTTGTCTCGTCTCTCTCTCTCACCTCTCTCCCGCTTTCTCTTGATTCTAAGGCAGTGTCTCCACCTGTTTGTCTGTTTCTTGATTTTAGGTAGTGAAGAGATAAGACTCTTTCTTTGCCCTATCTTTTTCTGTCTGTCGTCTGTCTGTCGTTGTCTCTCTTGTTTCTGTCTGACTCTGCCTCTCTCTCTATTTCTCTGTTGTCTGTCTGTCTCTTTGTCCTTCAGTCTGCCCCCACCCCAACCCCCACACCTCTCTATCTCTCTCTCTCTCACACACACACACACATGTGCTCAATGTGCTCACATTGCTATGTCTCCTTGGTGTGTGTGTGTGTGTGTGTGTGTGTGTGTGTGTGTGTGTATGTGGATGCATGCGGATGCAATGCGCACATGCGTGTGTACACATGCCTCATGTGTGCATGTGTGTTTGTGTGTGAGTGTGTGTGTGTGTGGGGGACAGAGAGACGGAGACAGAGATACAAGTTTTCTTTGGATTGCTTGACCAAGTTCTCTTCAAAATTCTAACGATTGCACTCGGTCTGAGCTTGTCTGTGTTTATAGCAGTTTGCTGCTGATTGAATTTCTGAAAGCTATTGACCAACACGAACGGAAAAAAAAAATAACACACACAAAGCTGGATGTGGGGAAATTCACCAAGGGGTTGCAAGAAATCCGAGCTCTTCGACAGATTGTCGGAGGAGATAGGGGTTACCTGTGCGCGCTTTTACTTTCATTGATGTTCCTGGGTATTCATGACAACTTAGTGATTTTTTTTTTGTGGTGTAAAATAACAGTATGATATGGGGGGGGGGGGGGGGGGGGGGGGGGGTTAATTTTCAGCTTTTGAATTGGTCTATTATGTTGTAAACTGCCCACGATAAGAATTCCTTATTGAAAAAGATCATGTATGCGTTGACTGATGATGTGGTATGTGTAGGTTTGGGAGGGATTTTCTCTGTGTTGTTTGTGTTCCAGATCTCAGCCTGTTTCTGTCGGTGGTCTGTCTGAATCTAGGCAGTGCAGTGTGTGTGGTGTGTGTGTGTTGTGTGTGTGTGGTGTGTGTGGGTGTGTGTGTGGACTCTGTGTGTGTGTGTGTGTGTGTGTGTGTGTGTGTGTGTGTGTGTTGCGTGCGTGTGCGCGTGCGAGCATGCATGCGTACGTGTGTGCCGTGCATGCATGCATGTGTGTGTGTTGTGTTGTGTGTCTGTCTGTGCCAATGTCTGTGTCTGTCTGTCTGTATGTCTTGTCTCTCTCTCTCTCAAATACTCTCTCAAATACAAGCACACATAACACTCACACACTCATACAACAAATGCCCTCCTGTCCCCACCCCCCACCCCACACACAGAGTTTTCTGGTGAGGCCCTATGAAAACTGTAAGATTTGGTCTCAGCCATTCTCTTTAAACCTTCCATGTGTCTGTCTGTCTGTCTGTCTGTCTCTCTCTCTCATGATCTGTTGCCTCCCCTCTCCACCCCACCCTCATCTCTGTTCTTTCTCCCCACCCCCCACCCCCACTTTTTAGTAAAACCCATAATCCCTCATTCAATGAAAATACAGAAATGCAAGGTTAGGGGGAAAAAAAAAAACAATCCCACTATCTAGCATGTTGTATGTTTTAATCATGTTGCAGTCATCAGCAAATGGATGGTGCCTCGGTACGATCGCTCCACACATCACAACAGCAGGTGCAGCGGTATTAACTTTCACTTACCCTAAGAGTGCTCACACACACAATTTTACATAATAAACACATCTGCTGATATGTCGGAAGCATTATACACACATGTAAACACACATGCACTGTTTGCATCCTCTCCCCCCCCCCCCTCTCTCTCCCCCCCCCCCCCCCCCTCCCCCCCCTCCCCCCCCAACGCACACCCCCCCCAGCCCCCCCCCCCCCCCACCCACCATGTAAACCCCCGGTCAGCATTGACCCCCCCCCCCACTATTGCACCCCCCCCCCCCCCCCCCCCTCACTCCACCCCCCCCCCCACCCCACCCCCCACCCCCCCCCCCCCCCCCCCCCGCACCACCCCCCCCCCCCCCCCCCCCCCCTCCCCCCCCCCCTCCCCCCCCCCCCTCCCACACCACACCCCACCCCCACAAGCACCCCACAGCCCACAACTCACACACACATGCCACACGACCCACATTCATGCACTTCATAGCACACAGCTCACTCAAGCATGCTCACATCATGCACTCATGCACACTCATGCACACTCTGTCTGTCTGTCTGTCTGTCTCTCTCTCTCTCTCTCACACACACCACACACACACACACAACACGCACACACACACCACACACACACACACACACACACACTCAAACACACACTCACAACGAGGGAAAGAGTCCACACACATACATTCACACTCATGCACACACGCGCAAACACATACACACACATATGTGCACACACACATGCTCACACTTTGCACATGCTTGCGCAAGCGCACAGCTACACAAAACACACACATGCATGCGCACACGCTAATGCGCGCAACTGTACAAGTGTGCGTGCATGTGCGTGCGCGTTCACACACACACACACGCACGCACGCACAGCACAGACACACACACACACTCACACACACACACACACACCCACACACACACACAACCCACACACACACACACACACACACACACGTGTTGACAAGAAAAACGATCTACGAATGATGCTATTTGAATGTAATATTCTCTCTGTAACTCGCATGATATCTACTCATTTGTCAGTGTGCATGTGTGTGTGTGTGCATGTGGTGTGTGTGTGTGTGTGTGTGTGTGTGTGTGTGTGTGTGTGTGTTGAACGCATTGCGCGGCACCCGCGCATGTGTGCATGTGTGTGTGTGTGTGTGTGTGTGTGTGTGTGTGTGTTGGCGCATGCGCGCACAGCGCCCGCGCAATGTGTGCATGTGTGTGTGTGTGTGTGTGTGTGTGTGTGTGTGTGTGTGTGTGTTGGCGCGTGCAAGCCGTACTGTTTCCCCCACACAGATTCATCATCAGGAGGTTGAGTCTGCTGATGATGGCCATTATGTTGGGAAGGAGGCCCACCCTTTCCGGGAATCTTCCTCCAACGGGATGACTAATCTGGCTTCTCAAAACCCATGGGGATGGGGGATGAAGGAGGGGGTTAGGGGGGAAGGGGGAGAGGGGAGAGGGAGTGGGAGTACCCTACTGCCTCCACCAGAGTCGAAGGAGGTACGTTTTCACCCAAGAGTCAGATTTTTTTTTTCATGTTGGTTGTCTGTCACCGAAATTACCGCTCAATCTGTATTGTTTGGTATTTTCATTATAATCATCATTGATATTTACGCGCTTAATTAAACACATGAAACCATAACGCAAATTAACCTGTAGGAACGACCAGCAGTAGCTCTCTCTCTCTCTCTCTCTACCACTCACACACACACACACACACACACACAAAACACACACACACACACACACACTCACACACACACACACACAGAACACACACACACACACGCACACGCACACACACACCCACACGCACGCGCACCACACACACACACACACACACACACACACACACACACACACACACACACACACACGCACTCACACACAGAGTCAAATGCTCAAACACATCCAAGTGTACTACCGTCTAGACCGGTCCTTTTACTCCCTACGTGGATATCAATCCCCCTACTTTCACAAATGAAAAGTGAATGACGTCCCTACAGATGAATAAAACACCTTCATAACCTACAGATCGATAAACACCAACGTGCAAGCAGGAATCGCTCTCCCGAACACACATCACATGATTATTGTTGTGTCTGCCAACTCGAAGGCAGAAGACGACGACGTTTTCAGGCTGGATTTGGAAGCGGGGAGCGAGGCAGGGCATCGTAGCTGATGCGGGGGTTGGTGTCCAAGGAAAGGGGCCAGATAAGCAAAGGAGCATTGACCACACGTGGTTGTTAAGAACAGTGGGGATTCGTTAATAAAGATAAGCATCAGACGAAGAGCGGGAGGTTACTTGACGGGGTATGCCAAGGATTAGTTAGACCTGGAGGACACGTGGTTAAACGGGTTAACTGCGAAAACAGATGCAGCTTTGTCGGAGATTTTGCTGAACTGGGAGCTTGTAAAGTGAACGTAACAACGAGGTAATGTAGTCAAATGAAACGGAGCAAAAGAGGAGGCAGACGGAAAGGTTTTGGACTTAACAGAAGTTGACTGATGAGACAGCATGTGGAGCCAGTGAGTAACCACGATAAGAGAGTGAACAGTTTACTGGCGAGAGATTTGGAGGGGAGTTCAAGGAAACAAGTCCTGTAGGCGTTATTAGGTGGCGTGCTGTCGGAAAGGAAAGAGTGTGATGGAGTGTCACACCAAGGTTGCAAGCAGACGATGAAAGAGTGATTGACGAGTCAACGAGATCAGCAGGTGATGGAAGAGAGGAGTGGGTTCCAATACTTTGATGGAAGGGTCCACATCGTTTCGGTTTTGTCTTCCTTCGGTTTGAGCTTGTTGTCCGTCCATATCATCTTTCTCTCTCTCTCTCTCTCTCTCTCTCTCTCTCTCTCTCTCTCTCTCTTTCTTTTTTTTAAATAAACACAGGATGGAGAGCTTTCAATCATTGTCAGAACATCAGGGTGATGTCTAGAAACATACAGCTGATTGTCATCAGAGAAGCTGTGATGAAAAAGAGTGTTGATTCACAGTGCCGAACAGTATATAAAATGAAACGGCCAGGACTGAGCCCTGGGGCACACCGCACAGCAAACCCGAGTTGGTCTGAAGTGGAAGAATTGACGGAAACAGCCAGATGACGGTCGTTGACGTAGGAATGACACCAGCTGAGGAGTGTATCAGAGAGACAAAAAGACTATCATGCTGAAAGGAGAGAAGAATAAGATGGTCTATAGCACCAACAGCTGCAGGCAAGTCTAATAGAGAGAGAATGATGTCTTTTTGTCGAGGACAGCAGTATGTTGTCGCAGTGTTTTTTTTTTTTTTTTTTTTAAAAGAAAAGCCATTTCAGCTGCTATGGTTGGACTTCAGGCAGACTAAAGGGGTAAAGTACATAGTCAGAATGTAGACAGTCCGTGAACTGAACAAGAACAACTTTTCCATAAACTTAGCCAACAAGAGAGAGAGAGAGAAGAGAGAGAGAGAGAGAGAGAGGAGAGAGAGAGAGACGAGAGAGAGATGGATGAAGAGATCGAAATGGAAGAGAAGGATATCAAATTCTGGAAGGATCGTGAGTGGATAGAGGACCTATTATAGCCTAAAATCGGTTTCAGGACAAACGATGAAAAGAAGTAAGAGGGTTCCAGAGAATGGGATGTAAGGAAAGAGAAAGCGACGATTAGTCTGATAATCTGACAAAGTTGGGAAGTCAGTGATATTTGCAACAGAAAACTCAGTAAAAGCCTGTGGAAGTTCAGATAGTGACAGACTGGAAGCTAGAGGAGGAGAATCAGCTTTTTTCCTTGAAGCCTGTGTGTAATGCTGTAGACTTGTTTTGAAGCTGGACAAGCGAAGAACCTTAGCAACGAAGTAAGCAGATTTGACAGCATGATCAAAGCTTGTAGCAATTTTGTTTGCAGCTTAGAATACTTGCACACATAAAGTTGATCCAAACTTTACGGCACTGTCAGTGTATGGCTGCTGACAGAATTAATTTCCTGTTCAACGACATCCTGTCCAGAATGGGAAGTGAGTGTGTCGAACAGGTTCTGTCGTTAGGGACAAAATTTGAATCATGAAGTTGTCATTAAGAAGAGGCAAAATAGAATCCCTGCATTCCATGGGATGTTTCTGGACCACTACCACACCCTCCTTTTGAAGGACTTGAAGTTCTTGAAATGTTAACCGAAGTGCTTATGAATCCTAGAGTGCTTCAAAATTGTTTGAAGATGATTTTAATGAAGCAGTGTGCATTTTGGTGAGAGAGAGAGAGAGAGAGAGAGGAGAGAGAGAGAGAGAGAGAGAGAGAGAGAGAGAGAGAGGCAGGGGTGAGGGTGGGGGGGGGGTGGGTCGGGGACAAACAAAGCTATACAGAGAATAAGTAATTATACAGGAAAAAAAAAAAACGTATTCTTTTTGTGTTGGCTGGAGCCCACTTCCCCAACGTCTGCTAATAACTGGATTTGCACAAGTGACTGTATGAAAGCAACCAAAGCATGCAGAAAGGCTTTTTTTTTTTGTCTCACGGTCCTTGAATTTTATCTTGAAATTTCTTGAAAAGTCCTTGAATTTAATGTTATCGGAAGTGTACGTAAGCTCTGGAGAGAGAGAGAGAGAAAGAGAGAGAGAGAGAGAGAGAGAGAGAGAATCAAATATCCCCCACTGTCCTCCGAAATCCAGTGATGAACAGACGGCAAGCTGAACAGTTGATCATGATTCGCGACAGCCCGGTGACCGACCGACCGATCGGTTATTTTGAAAGAAAAATAGCCCCTGAACACGCACAGCGCAGTGTCGCAACTGCCGGAACATGTATTTTATGCTCTTTCAAAAAAAAAAAAAAAAAAAGGTGTCTTTATCCAGCTTATGTGGTTGAAGCAGCCCCGATGAATGGATGGGGAGGGAACTGCCTTCATCAGCCTTCTTATTAACCTGGTTGCCGTATCGCATGTCGGGGTTACATCACAGCTCACAGCCGACGCCCTGTCTGCCGCCGCCTGTCTGAGGATGAAAGATGGGAGCGTCCAAAATAACCTGTGATACGTTGATACCTTTGAGTTAATTAATGATTTTTTTTTTTTTTTTTTTTTTTTTTTTTTTTTTTTTTTTTTTTTTTTTTTTTTCTTTTTAACTCCCTTGCTGCTCTCGTGGCGGTGATGTGAAGCTCTTTGGGCTGCCCCGTCTCTCCCTGTCTTTTGTCTGTCTGTGTGAGTTTGCGCGCATGCGTGCGTGTGTATGTGGGGCGCGGCGTGCACGCGTGTGCATGCTTTCAGTTGTGTTGCTGTATGTGTACATGTGGGCATGTTTGCGCAGATGCAGTCGCACGGCTCTTGAGAAGCTGTGTGGTGGGTAATTTTGTGTTTGTGTTTTGTATGACCACGGCTACCACAGCCAGATCTGGCGCCGCATGTAATCAGTTACTTTGTTGGTCTCTCTGGGTTCAACAGCCTTTCGACATGTCAGCAGTATGATGAAGCGACAGCTCTGAATTTAAATTCTCTCTGTCTCTCTGTCTCTCTCTCTCTCTCTCCTCTCTCTCTCTCTCTCTCTCTCCTCTCTCTGTCTCTGTGTGTTGT
>JADBJO010001075.1:17500-30000 GCA_016801955.1 Conus betulinus
TTTCAACCGTTTTGCTGTTGAAAAAATTCATCGCCAGCAATGGATTTTCCTTTCAGGATTTCGGAGAGTCGCAGGAACTCTCAGAAACCGGGTCACCCCAGCCCACAGACCAAGAAGCTGGTCAGAGCAACTAACCACTTGTTCCGCAGGGGGCCCAATGAGGCCAAGTCACACACCCAGACTGACATCACAGCGTGATTTTTTTTTTTTTTTTTTTTTTTTTTTGTAATCCACCGATAGCTGCACATATTACTGAATGGCCGCTAGCTTCAACCCCCCACCCCCCACCCCCACCCCCCCCCCATCCCGTGATTGCATAGGTTTTTAACGCCTATTCCCCCAACCAAGGTGGTATTGATAACGCCGACGGGGACGCGTGGGCAGCACACTAGCGTCTAAAGGTGATGACAGTTGTTTTCCTTAGGAGATCGGTTGAGAGGGAGGGAGGGGGGGGGGGGGGGGGGGGGGGCATGTTATACTAGAGGAAAAGAGCCGAAAACAGTTATCCTGAGGATCACAACAACTTTATTTGGGATGACAGTTGTTTTCTTTAGGTTCACAACTCCTTTCCCCGTTTTCCCCCCGGAAGACAGAGAATTGTTTTCACAATTTTCGCTGTTAAAGATCCCAGTTGTTTTGCGTGTTTTCCTTTGGATAATAATTGCTGTGTTTTTTTTTTTTTTTTTCTTCTGAGGAAGACGTCGTCAGCAGGGAAAGCAGGTATGGCCAGTGTTTGCCGTGACAAGCGCATGGAAAACAAGTTTTGATCTTCGGGATCACGACTGTTTGCCTGTTATGGTTGTCTTCGCAGGGCACCATTGGTGAAACGCACTCTTATGTAACCAAGCCAGCACTGACAGGGTGAGCAAGATGCAGGCTGGAACATCGCGGGGCGGGTCTTCATCACATGATATAAGTCTGTGTGTTGGATCATTGCTGTTTGTAGAAGGGGTTATACTGTTAGGTTCCGGATAGAAAGATGCTCCATATGACTTGGAAGGCTGGGGAAGGGGGGGGGGGGGGGGGGGGTATTTTGTTCATTAGTTTTACAGTTGGTACATAATCAGTACTCTAGGCTATCCTCCTGACAGAAATTCAACGCACGAAAATGTTACGTATGCACAGCTGGTGTGAAATCGAGTTTGAGTTCATTGTGACCTCCGCCAAGGAGATTATGGTTTTACCTGCGTGTGTGTGTTGGTTGGTTTGTTGTCTGTCGACAAGATGAGGCCGAAGTTACCGAATCCATTGTAACCACACTTGGTGGAAAGATGGAATGCTGCTCAAAGACGAATCCATCACAGTTTGAGGTGGGATCCGGATCAAAGCGCCGACCCAGAACGAACGATCAACGCTGGTGGCGGTCTACATTCTCCTGAGTGGCCTTCTTGTGTTTCCTCACACCCCAATCTCTGTTTCATATTTATGTTTTAAGTCCCATGGTGCGATGAAAACGAGGTTCACGGCTTGGAGAAGGGGGTGTTAAAACGAAAGAACAAGATGCAAAGCATACTCCCAGTTTACCTTGAATACGAGTACTTTCTTAGGTATTCCATAACGAAGAAAACCCGTTTTGGGCCGTTATAGCCGTTAGTAACGGCTGTTCTGGTAAAATAAAACACCGGCATCATCCGTGACCCATAATGAACATACGTACAAATTTTCAGATAGATCGGCCCAGAAGTTTTTGTCTGGAGCGAGTGGAACACATTTTGACCACGGACAGACACACAGACCGACAGACACACAGACAGCATTTCTTCGTTCCCATTGCGAAGTACTCCCTGTTCTATAAGAAACTGGCAGTACACAAAGAACTAAGAAAAGACGTCATAGAGTTCTTCCTCTGGAATGGATGTTTCAACAGTTTTTTTTGTTTTTTTTTTTTTTTTTTTGGGGGGGGGGGGGGGGGGGGGGGGGGGGGTAGAATTTACCGGCGTGTGCTCTCGGATGATGAGCGCATTATAGGTTGCAAGCGGTACAACGGTGTCTGTGGATTTTTTTTTTTTTTTTTTTTTTTAATTTTTTTTTTTTTTACACGTGATCTCCTTTAGCAGAGTGGGGGCACTGTATGCACCAAACGATTCAGCCCTGATCCTCTTTGGACCTTTGACGTGACCTGACCTCTCCTTGACTGTCCCGAGCCGTCACCATTGACAGGCGACACACCCTGTCAGTGCTGGCTTGCTTACATGAAAAGTGTGTTTCCCCAGTGCCCTGCGATGTTAAACGTTTTGACTGAAACTAAACAAAACAAAACCAAACTAAAGAGAGAAAATCGTACTTCTTTGTCTAGCCAGAGAAACATCAAACTGTGTTTTCCTCTGCATATCTTTAACTTCCAGATAAAAGTTAGAAGAATCAAAACCTGATATTGTGTGTGTGTGTGTGTGTGTGTGGTGTGTGTGTGTGTATGTGTGTGTGTGTGTGTGTGTGTTATCTACAACCTCAAAATCAAAGCAGAATATTGGTATTCTTAAACAAAAAGCAAAAGCACTATCAGACAAGTGGACTAAAAGAAAAATCGCGAACACATATTTTAAAGAGAGGAATGATGGGGGGGGGGGGGGGGGGGGGGGGGGGGAGTTTTCAACTCTAATCTTTAATGCTTCCGACTGAATATTCGATTCGGGGGGGGGGGGGGGGGGGGGGGGGGGGGGGGGGGGGGGGGGGGGGGGGGGGGGGGGGGGGGGGTCGTCTACTCGCCGACACTGATCTTTTTTCTTTTCGTTTTCTTTTTTTCCAAATTGCCAGTAATACTTTCTCTTCTAAAATGGAACTGTCGAACATGAATGGAGAGGGAGAGGGAGGGAGAGGACAGACAGGACAGAGACAGGGACACAGAGAGAGAGAGAGAGAGAGAGAGAGAGAGAGAGAGAGAGAGAGATTTCCAAGCCATCATGTCCATATCACACACAAACACACACACACACACAACACACACACACACACACATCACACACACACACACACACACACACACACACACACACACACACACACACACACACACGAACACGCGCACGTACCTAGATGTCCCAGAACCGTGTCAGAACTCAAGAATGTCATTTCCGAGAGAATGGTCAATAAAGGATAAAACGAACGAACAGAATTTGTCTGTATGGGTTTCGATCAAAAAGATCAACCGAATGGTCACCGTCTCTGACAACGGGACCCCATCAGGGCCGTGGAGAATACTACACCGACGAAGGCTGTACCAGTTGGTGGCCTCAGCCCCTGGCGGTTGAGGGCGAGTGCACGGGTAATGATAATTACCCTCCCCCCCCCCCCCCCCCCCCCCCCCCCCCCCCCCCCCAACCCCCCCCCCCTCAACTCAAAAGACACTGCCTAAATGTGTTGCCATGGCACCTGAGAGGGTGTGATATCTCTGTGGGATGCAAAGCGCCATCTAGCGTGAAAATTACCTACACAGGGGCGTTCATTGTCCTCTTCTGCTGGTCTACATCAGCACAGGGAGGAAAGAAAGCAAAACGAAACAAAAAAACAAAAAACAAAACAAAAAAAAAAAAAAAAAATATAAATAAAAAATAAAAAAAAAACGGGGGGAGGGGGGGGGGGCGTAGGGGGGAGAGGGAGGGAGGTGCGGGACACTCACAAAAAATCGAGTTCGCTTTCAGACGTTGTGAATCCGAATCCTTCACACGCCCCCTGTCTCTCTCGCTCTCTTCCACACACCTTGTCCATCTCTCTCCTCTCTCTCTCTCTCTCTCCTCTCCTCTCTCTCTTTCTCTCTCTCTCTCCATCTCTCTCTCTCTCCTCTCCATCTCTCTCTCTCTCCATCGGTATGTATCTGTCGGTTTGTCTCTCTCCCCATTCTCTCTCTCCCCCTCCCTCTCCATCTATGTCTCTCTCTGTCTCCGTCCGTCTGTCTGTCTGTCTTTCTCCACTTCTCTCTCTCCCCCTCCCACTCCATCTATGTCTCTCTCTGTCTTGTCTGTCTGTCTCGGTCTCCCTCTCCATCTGTGTTCTCTGACTCTGTCTTTTCTCTCTGTCTCTGTCTGTCTGTCTCCCTCTCTCTCTCCTCTCCCTCCCTCCCTCTCTCTCAACGTCTTGTCCCGGCAATATCCCACCGGGTCACACGCTCCCCCCTCCCCCCCCGCCCCCCCCCCCCCCCCCCCCCCCCCCCTCCCCCCCCCCCTCCCCCCCCCCCCCCCCCCCCCCCCACCCCCCCCCCCAACCCCCCCTCCCCCCCCCCCCCCCCCCCCCCCCCACCACACACACACACACACATACCCCTTCCTCTTCAGGATGGCGATCCCCGTCTGTAGATCCACTTGTCTTCGGAGGATGGATGCGGACGTATAACCTGAACATGACTCAACGGACACCAGCAAACGGCTGCTGCGTGTCGGAGGCTATTATTGGTACGGCCGGGGCGGACGGACTCTCTTTGTATCAGTTAATATGACTGCCGACCTGCCCGTGCCCGCCACTCGGTTAATCGTGCACGGCACGGAAGCGACGGGGCATTGCCGGTATTCCTTTTGAACTTGGCAGAAGCTATCACGTCCAGTGCCACGGACCGAATAGTATTATGTCGCTGGTCTTCCAGGTGGGTTTTTTTTTTTTTTTTTTTTTTTTTTTTTTTCAAACTACAAAACCACCGGAAAACCATTTGACGTAATGAAAACATTTGGAAAATTAAACTATCCACCTGCTGATAGACTCTCAAAAAAAAAAAAAAAAAAAAAAAAAAAAAGGGAGAAAAAAAAAAAAAAAACCCCCCCCCCCCCCCCCCCCCCCGTATTGATTTCTATGCTACATTTGTTGAAGCCCTCCCCCCCCTTTTTTTTTTTTTTTTTTTTGATAAAGGACTGTGTCCAGAAAATTGGACTGAATATAAGTATCACCATTTCACTATTCAAGAAATGTGCAGTGAATGATCCTGGCAGTTACAGAGGAATTTCATTTTCCAATATAAGTAGCAAACTATACAGTTCTGTTACTAACGAAAGACGATAGAAATGGGTCGATCACAAGTAGTATCACTGGTGAATATCAAGCTGGCTTAAAATAAAATCATAGAAAATCACAATGTCACTCTTCTCATTTTCGGCCACGTGGCCTTTTTCAAGAAAACAAAAAACAAACAAAAAAAACACACACAAAAACAATGCAACTACGTGATGTCCATCTTTGACAACTGGCGTCAATTCTTTGCTCTGACCAGTTGCCAAAGATGGACATCACGTATTTTCATTGTTTTTTTTTTTTTTTTTTCTTTTGAAAAAGGCCACGTGGCCGAAAATTAGAAGAGTGGCATTGTGATTTTCTATATGTTTTCTTCCCTTTGGCGGACTATTGATTTTGTTAAAAAAAAAAAAAAAATCGTTCCGCTGTCAATTACATGCTTATCCTTTGAACTATACTCAAAAGCACGTGTCATGTAATCGTTAGTGGTATGTAGTTTTTCGAGAAAGCGTTCCATTCGGTTTATGGAAAATTATTGGAGCCTATACTCAAAAAGGACGATAACAGTGGCAGATCATATCAGTACATTACAAGTGTGCACAATAACATAAATTCAAAGATAAGATCAGTGGGGAAGCTTGCTGACTATCATATGTACACAGAGTATCAAGCAAGGAGATGCTGGTAGTTTTTTTTTTTTTTCTCTTGTTCGCAAACGAATTGGCTTTAGAACAACTGGATGTTTATTTCATTGCTAGCTGATGACATTGTTTTATGATGTGAAATTCAAGTTGACCAATCAAATAATTTGTACCAGGTAGCTTCTAGACTTAAGCTTAGAGTGAAATACATGAAGAAGAGCAATATTGTGGTTTTCAGAGAAGGTGGTTTCTTGGCAGCGAGAGAAACGTTTTTTTTTTTTTGTTTTTAATGAACAAATCATTACTGTTTAACAGTATGTACTGTAATAAATGAACTGTAACTACATATCTTGGTATGTATCACAGTTCACAACGGCCGTGGCTTGTCCATTAAAATGTAATCTCCATTAAAATGTAATTCTCTCGCTGCCAAGCAACCACCTTTTCTGAAAACCACCATATTCATATCAAAATCTTCATATTCACTCTAAAAAGCTGAAGTCTAGAAGCTACCTGGTTCAGATGACAGATTCAAAATCGGAATTACGGATATCAAAGTGCATCAGTACCGATTTGTCAAGGCTAAAAAACATTGATATGCTGCGTCCTTCATGCAAGGAGATTAATGAAGATGAATTACACTTTTACTATGGTGTTCTGCGCTTATGGATTTAGGGCCGTGAACATATTCCACGGAAATTCTGTGTGGAGATCCTTGTTCATTTCGAGCAGCTGTGCATTTGGCAAATCAAAATGAGGGGAGTTTTTTTTTTTTTTTTTTTTTTTTTTTTTTTTTTTTAAGAAAACGTGCATATGATTATACAAGGCCTTTGTCAGGCGCACCGTTTTGCTCAGTTGAGTGAACTCATCCGCTATGTTCACTGTGTGCGTTTGACATGCTCGTCTGTCTCCTGTTTACCAAACTGAGTCATTTTGCCTTGCTGTCTGAATGGTTATTCCTATACTGTAACCACCTATCAGTTGGGGCCTTGGCCTGTACTGATTAAAATTCTTTTCTCTCTCGCTCTTTCTCTTTGTCTCTGTCTGTCTGTCTCTGTCTCTCTCTCTCTCTCTCTCTCTTCCCCCCCCCCCCCCACCTCACTCTTCTTTCTCCCTTTCGCCACCCCTTCCCCCGTCCGTTCGTCCCTCCCTTTTGTGTGTGTGTGTGTGTGTGTGTGTGTGTGTGAGAGAGGGTGGGGGGCGGAGGGGGGGGGGGGGGGGGGGGGGGGGGGAGGGGAAGGGAATAGTGTGAGACAGACGGAGAGGAGGCACAAGCGTGAAAGAAATAGCAAATGACTGACTTCTGGCTGTTCTTTCTTTTCTTCATTCTGTTCTTTATTGTTGGTGGGATGTACGTGCGTTCATGCGTGCGTATTCTCTCCCGCCGTCCCCCTCCTTCTTCTTCTTTTTTTTTTTTTTTTTTTTCTTTTTTTTTTTAAGGTGTCCCTTTCTTATTAGGAAAGAAACCCATTCCATATACAGAACCCCCACCAGCGTTTACGATGATGAAAGTTTTCGTTCACTGGAAGCAGTTGTTAATGAATTATTCATGGCTGGCACCTCAGAAAAGAAGGAACTCGGGCGGCTCGAATTTACGGCCTGTTATGGGCAATTTGGCCTGCAGTTTAATGCCGGTCACTCGGATAGCCTGAAAAGGGGTCGTGATCTCCTTAAGTTCATTTGTGGCAGGTAAAAGCTAATTGCATGGGCGGGGCAGGAGGAGAGGGGTGTGGATGTTTAGGGGCGGGGGGAGGGGGGGGGGGGGGGGGCTGGGATTGCGGGGAGGGGGGAGGGGGCAGGGGATAATATCCACCTGTATCTCGTGAAAGTTTCTGTCATTTCTATGAAACGACAGTTGTCAGATGGGCTTGAAACAGGCACAATGGAGTTTGTAATGTAGTTATATCATTCGCTGAAACTGTTATTGTTTCGAGAGAGGCTCATTCATTCTCTCTCCCCCCCCCCCCCCCATCCCCTCCTCCACACACTCACACACACACTTTGCCCGTCCCCTCCCCCCCCCCCCCCCTCACTGAATTCAAGTTGTATGGTGTTCGTGAAAAAAAAATCGGTTCTCTCTCTCTCTCTCTCTCTCTCTCTCTCTGTCTGTCTGTCTTGTGCTGAAACATGTGAGTACATCGATAGCTCTGTCCTCTCTCCACCAGCTGACACGGACATCGAGCCGGTCTATGAAAACCTCGTGGCAGGTTTCAGTACAAAGTGTCGTTAAAAGTTATATGTTGCCACTCTGACCGAAAAATCTGTCCAGAGACACTTGAGAGACAAGAGCAGCAAAACAAGTTATTCAGAAAAATCGCTCTTGATCGTTCCAGTGGATCAGACATACTACTCTGTGAATCGGACGATCTGGTGTTGGAGGTTCCGTGTACGCCAAATGACAGTGACTGTTCGTTCTGGTTTGTGAAGCAGGATGACAGACACATGTTGGCAGAGGAGCGGACCAAACTGGCCAGTCTCCGCCGAGGAAAACGTGTCAGCAGAACACAACACGCTGACATCCAGGCACGTGCTGCACGGACGCTGGAGACGCTACACGGCCTGATCCTCTTCTACCTGGGATGACAGCCTGGGCTCAAGACTCACGCTGCAGACGGAATCATCGTGACCGGAATTATGTGCGTGTAACGGTCTCACGATGAGAGCGACATGTTGTCTTCCGTGTGCCTTGTTATTTACTGATTGTCATACTCCTGTTGCGAAGGGGCGGAAACCAGATCATCGGTTTCACGACACTCGGGGTGGGACACCCATTGTGATCTCCGGGCCTGGGAGTCTGGGAAGTTACGTGAACGGAGAGAGAAGAAGATGCGGGGGGGGGGGGTGGTGGGGTGGTGGTGGTGGTGGTGGTGGTGGTACTGGTGTGACAGGGGTCCGTATTGCTTTCGACTCGTGCTAGTGGACTTTAGATCAGTGTGGGGATTTTTTTTTTTCAGGTCTTTCTTTTTCCTTTCGGGTATTCTAAGGTTTGTTGTGGTAAATATTGTATGTTTTTTTTTGTTTTTTTTTTACGGGATAGGGCGTAAGAGGTTTAGGTGAGGAGGGTTTTTATATCATTTTTTGTTCATACAGTTTTTATTTTTTAATCTTAGCATTTTTGCATTGATGGCTTTTGAAGGGATTTACGTCCTCACCAGTGACATTTTATCCCTTTCCCCTTCCATATATATATATATATATTTTATCCCTTTCCCCTTTCTCATATATATATATATATATATATATATATATATATGAGAAATTATAGTTTGATATCTTTGTGCTTGGAAGATTTTTTTCTTAAAAAATCGGAACACGGAGGCCCTAAATTCATTTTATGGTATTTAAGAGGATCTTCAAGTCATCTTTCAGGGTTGAGAAAAATCCTGGCTTAATTTGTTTCCAGCAGATTTTTGGCATCGTTACATCGGGAGGCTTTTTAGGTCCCCTCCGCCACTCCTCCCTACCCCCCTCCGAAACCCCACCCCCACCCATTTTGTTGTGAGAAGATTTACATGCAGTGTATTTCACACAGGAAACGACAAGAGAGTCTACCGTCTTCAGTACTTTGATGTATTTGAGTACCGTCTTGTTTGTTGTGACGTGGTTCTTTGCCATCGTTTTCTTTTTCCGCAAGTCGTATTTCAACAGATTTTTTTCTTAGCCTGCACGTGTTGACGGGCGTATGATATGATTCATGATCGGATGCGTGAACGTGTCATTGGGGATCGGAATAGCTCAGTTGGTAGAGCGCCGGACTCGTGATCCTGTCGTCGCGGGTTCGAATCTCCGCCAGACCGTTCGGTACAGGGGGATTTTTTTACCTCGGAGTTAGCATTGGTTCTGATTCCATTTCCATACAGTTCTTCGAATGAGACTATAAACCGAGCTTCCGTGTGTGAACGCACACATAACATCTTGCACACACGTAAAAATCCTATCACCAACTTTCGGAAGAGAAGGCCAGTTGGCCGTTGGTATGGATGACACGTTACACATAGCATGCACCCTGCGTGAGAAATGGAAAGATTGAAAGAAATAAGTACATTGAGTGAACGATATTGGACGATATTGACTGGATGACACGGGAAACGACTGAATGAAGCGCCAGCTGGCAGCTCTTCAGTCGGCACTACCCAGGTAGGCAGCCCGTTGTGTGTAACGAGTGTGAATTGTAAAGCGCTTAGAGCTTGGTCTCTAGCCGAGAATAGGCGCTGTATAAGTATTCATTATCGTTATTATCATTTCGTTGCCATGCAGAGCTTGATAATGTGTGTACACACTGTGATTTCTCTGTGAGTGGACTGCATTAGAACATCCCTTCATTTTTAGATTTCCAGAAGTATCTAACCGTGGTTTGTTTTTTTGTTTTTCATATATTGTTGTCATTTTTTTCTTGGCTTTTTCCTGTCTTACTTTCTGGTTTGGGATTTTCTTTTGGAGGGGGGGGGGGGGGGGGTTTTTTGTTACTGTTGTTATTTGGTTTGAACTCATTGGGGGTGGGGGTTGGGTGGGGGGTGGGGACAAAAGTAACCATGAATGTATGTAGAGATACATTTTACAGAAACTGAGGCAGGAAACAAAAAAAGGTCAACTTCTTTAATTAATGGGGAAACGGATAATTAATTCAATACGAACAGTCCAAGGTATTGGTTTTATTCATTCATTTGATTTAACACAGCATGACGTTCAGTGCCAGTCCAGGCTGTGTTTTACCGCAAATGAAAATCTGCATTTGTCTCTCTCTCTCTCTTTTTTTTTTTTTTGTCCTGACGTTTGCTTGTTCCACTTCTTCTTTCTTTCTTTCTTTTTTTTCTTTTTTTTTTTATTTCTTTTTTGAAACTTATACTAATAGAGAAGATGTTGTCATTCGCTGTGTCCGGAACCTCAATCACTTTCAAAGACCTGAAATCTGCTTTAGTCATTCTGCCGCCCAGCATCATGGAACTGATACTTAAGGGTCGGTACACCCATATGCTTTATGCTGAGAAGGGGGGGGGGGGGGGGGGGGGGGGGGGGGGGCAGGGGGGTGTGTTAATAAACACGCACGAGATGCCAGCCGCAAGTGGCCGACCTTTTTCTGACCGTTTACAAACGTCGCCGTTGTTGTCATTGTCATCATCATTTGTTCATCTCATCAATCCCCAAACCAGTCTAACTGGTTCAGGTTTATAATGATCGGAAGTTGAAACAGGGTGAGAAATAAATGTATGGAACAAAAAGAAGGGGGAGTGATGTGTGTGTGTGTGTGTGTGTGGGGGGGGGGGGGGGGGGGGGTTGTTGTTGGATCTGATGACGTCAGCATGGAATCCGAATCTAGTCACTCTGCCATTGAGAACATCCCCCCATCCCCCCCCCCTCTTCTTCCCTCTCCACTCCTGCCCCCTGCCTGCCCCCTCCCTCATCCATCCCTGCCACGCACACCCCCTCCCCCGTTTCCCAGTGTCTCTGTCCTCACCATCCTCTCCGCCACAAAAAAGAAGTCTTCCTGCAGAGAGACTCAAAAAGGTTAAAAAGTCCCTCCCCCCCCCCCCCCCTTTTTTTTTTTTTTGCTTTTTTTAAAAAAAATAAGTTTTGATTTCCAGTCTATGGTCATTTTCTCTGCCCTCTTGTTGCCTTTTCACAGAACACACACTTCACAGACACACACACACACACACACACACACACACACACACACACACACACACACACAGAGGATGCGTGTACACACACACACACACCACACACACACACACACACACACACTCTCTCTCTCTCTCTCTCTCTCTCTCTCTCTCTCTCTTCTCTTTATCTCTCTCTCTTTCTCTCTCTCTCTCTCTCACACTCTCGCGCGCGCGCGCACGCACGCACACACACACACACACACACACACGAACACACACACACACACACACACACACACACACACACACACACACACACACACACACACACACACACACACACACACACACACACACCACGCACACACACACACAACACACACACACACACACACACACACGTACAGAGAGAGAGGGAGAGAGGGGAGGGGGGGGGGGGGGAGAAAAAGTGGGGGACACACACACCACACACACACACACACACACACACACACACACACACACACACACACACACCACACACACACACACACACACACACACACACACACACACACACACACACACACACACACACACACACACATAGAGCATGTTCGTGATGCACATGTAAGCTGGCTTTCGTCAGCTTTACTAATTACCACACATGCACGCACCCACGCACACACAGAGGTTGCCTGTACACACACACACACACACACACACACACACACACACACACACACACACACACACACACACACACACACACACACACGCGCGCGCGCGCGCGCACTTGCAGTGTGAGAGAGAGGGGGGTTTCGTGTATATTTGTGATTCGCATGTAAGCTGTGTTCCGGAAGCTTTGCTAATTAACAGAGTAATTGACAGAAAGGCCGTCTGTGATTAGATATTAGATATCTTGAAATATACAAGAAGCCTTTATCAGAGGCAGTGATATGATTACGCTATTTTGGTGGCGTGTTTTTTGTGTTTTTTATATATATATATATATATATATATATATATATATATATATGAATATGATGCTGAACAAGTAAGTAGTGGGGAAAAAACAAGTGCAGGTTAACAATTCTTCCGTCATTATAGTAATGACTTGGCAAAGATTTGAATTTGAGAGAAAAAAAAAAATTGAAGATGGGGTAAATGGGAAAATATATATATATATATATATATATATATATATATATATGTGTCAAGACTCAAGACTCAAGACTCAAAAACTTTATTACTCAAGGATAAAGATTTTAGGCAATGCCTATTCTTCCAATCTGTCCTTGCTATTCTATACAGAGGCAAGCATAAAAGTAGGGCGTTGAGACTA
>JADBJO010001075.1:45000-60000 GCA_016801955.1 Conus betulinus
GATTCTCCTTTTATCTGTGTGCAGGCTCTCAACCAACAGCCGAGGGTGTCAGTGTTTGACAGACGTGTCAGCTGAACTCTCATCCAGTCGTTGTTATAGTGTTGCAGACGGTGAACTGGTTTCTTCTTTCAACGTTTTTTGCTCAGAGAACGTGGGAAGCTTCAGCTTTCCTTGCTTTGGTGTGTGTGGCTGACGGAATGGTTGGAGTCAGCAGCAGAAATATCTAGGAAGTCATTGTTGGGTCCTGCTTAGAGCAAGATCTTAAATGTTCCCAGGCCTTGAAAATGATTGTTTCCAGACCAAACAGTAGATGACGTAACTGGGTCAGCGCGCGCGCTTGTGTGTGTGCGTGTGCTCTCTCTCTCTCTCTCTCTCTCTCTCTCTCTCTCTCTCTCATCTCTCTCATTTTCTGAAAGTTAGATTGTTGCTTCCAAGCTTAGCAACCAAGGAATGAGAATCATGAACTCGCGAAAGTGGATCGGGTATTAAGCTGACGACGTGAATAGCCAACCCGGCGAGGTAGTGCTTTGTATTGGAGGCAGGACAACACCCTTCCCAAGACAATTCCAGAGAGAGAGAGAGAGAGAGAGAGAGAGAGAGAGACTTTGTTTTACAAATTCAGGAATTTACAAATTCAGGAATCACTCTTTGAGTTATTACTTTTTGGCGAACTTCCTAAGAATTGAAGCGGTACCCATCGAAGCTTAACAGAGCCGCCAAAATATGTATTGATGCACATCGCTACATTAAAGGAAAAAGATTTTAAAAAAAAAAAATAATAATAAAAAAGAAATGCCAGTAGTGATTATTCATTCTTCTACAGATGAATGGTGTCCCAGTCGGATGATGAACAGGGCTAGCTCATCGTGCGGGATCTCGTGGCCCGTGTGAAAGATGGACTCCAGTGTTGTTCCCTTGCCCCCTTGGCGGCTCGCTCTCCTCAGTAGACTTGCCTTTGGCCTCCTGCTCTGACGTGTGTCTTCATCTTCTGCGTCAGATGTGAGCTAATTACGTGGAGAAGAAAGAGAAAAAGAACAAACAAAATTGGTACTGTGATATATCGGATGAATTGTGTTGACGCCTTGTTTTGTTTTGTTTTTCCCCATGAGAAAAAGATGTGGTTTGACTTTTAGATTGTTAGATGGTGATGGAACTATGCAATAATCTGGAAGGTGTAAGCGTCGTTTTAAACGCAAAGAGGAGATCACTTGTTATGCATGGAGATACTGTGTCAGTGTGGAATCGGTCAATATTTCTTTGAGTCAGGATCTAACTCCGTTGGTGACTTTCCCATGTAATGTGATATGTGTAGTGAATTGTCACCCGGCTCAAGGACCGTTCCCGTGCGCGCGCTTGTTGACAGTAAGAGGTGATGTGAAGTGAAGGAGGCATAGCCTACCGGTTCACCTTGGTGCGAATTATGCCCAGGTTAATTCCGCCAGCCCAACATGAAGACCACGTGACGAGCCTTTCATTCACGGATGCGTCGTGAGTGGAATGATTTTGACGCCTGTGTCAAACGTTACGGAAAACGATGTAGTCTGAATTTTGTTGTCACGAACGTGACCTGGCATAAATTCAGACAGGATCCTTCATTGTATGTGTTAAAAGTGTTGAGAGAGAAAAAAAAAAAAATGAAAAGAGAGTCCGACGAAGTATGACATACCAAACCATTGACTGTTCTGTGTGTAACAGGAAGACAGCTAGATATGCTGCCATACGTGAACATAACCAGCTACTGAGACTCAACTTCTGACACAATCTGTGCAGCGACTGAGCAATAAGCCTTCTTCTGATTGTTTTCAGCACTGTTCAGTAACGACGAATGTTAGTTCGTTTACAAAACACAACCAACATTCCCTTGTTTTACGTGAACGTTCACTCGTGAAATACTGACGGTGACGTCGAGAGTCCGCACCGGTGAAAAGCTGTCATGGTGTGTGTGGCGCCGTGCTTTTTATTTTTATTTTTTTTTTTTTTGTCGACAGTGATGACAAACGATTTCATATCGGAGTAGCAACCAGTGACAGAGCTTCTTCATAAGCTGTGAAATATTAGGCCGGAGGACCCCCTGAGTTCACGGACAGGACTCGTTAATCACAGGCCGCCCGGGTTGGGAGGGCTGGCGCGGCACGTGTTGGCTTGTCCCCCGCTGTGTGGAGACAGGCACGTAGGGGGGCGCTGCTTCGTTCGCCCCGTGTCGCTCTGCTTCCCAGGGCGACAGTTTATCACCTGGCCATCATGGAGCCGGCCGTTGTTTGCCTGAAATCCTCCTCATGGACAGACTGGATGATCAGAATTCTGTACTGACTGACTGTTGTAATCTACGTCGTGTCGTTTTACCGTCTTTAGCGGATGTCAGTGCTACAGATCAGTGACTGAAGTCCAGACGTATACTGTTTTTTTTACGCCCTGAACTATTGTATCACTTAGATTTTATCTTGGGGGACTTCCGACGTAAGAGATTAACTGACAACTTTTATAACGTACCTGTGATTAAAGTTTGAAGACTGTTAACCTTGGACCCCCCCCCCCCCCCCCCCCCCACCCCCAGTCTTGACTTGACTGTCGGTCGGCAATCCAGAGTTGATGCAGGCTCGTGTTTGTTGTGCCAGAACGATACAAAACGTGGAGTTAATTCGACAGCGTCTGTTCAGGTAACAGAAAATGACAGGTGTTGGTGCTGTAGAGCAGGCACGGTGTGATTTTTGGCCACCCTGCACGCAGATTTCCTGGACGGCAGAAATGTGCAGGGGAGTGTCTGACGTGTGCAAGCGACACAGTGCGTCCACCAGCAGTGATGTAGAGAATCATGCCTGCTTTTGCTACGTGAAGAACTTGACAGTTCAACGGCTGGAGCTTTCCTGTGCATCAGTGATTGTGTGCGAACAAGTTTAATCGGTGTACAACGGTTGCGTAAAACATTGGCATTGACTGGACTATGTAAAAAACACAACAAAACAATGACTGTTTCCTAGAGTGTTAGGACAAGAAGTAATTGTCTTCTCATTTTGATATGTAAACAGCCCCCAGCTGTGGCATCAGAGAGAATCTGAAAGTGCACAGAGGATCGTTCGTCAGCTGCCGCTGTTGACGATCAAAGCCAGCAGCAGAAGAGGGGTGCTATTAGTGTGTGTGTCAAAACATCTGGGTAAAGAATATTGACGTTTCATCCTTACAGTACGAGGATTCTTTGCGAAAAGAGTGTGAACAAGCAGTGGAAGTGGTGGTGGTGTGTTTTGCAATGGAAAGGGCTGTTGCTGAGCGCATGTTGTCGTATGATCTGCTTCCTAGCTGCCCAGTGAAGCCATGCCATGTGACGACAATAACGTCACTTCGTGTCATGATGTGAACCTCACTTCTGTCACCCCGGCCCTGGTGGATCTGACTGACGCGTCCCTCAACGTCACTTCTTCTGACGTATCAACCGACCCAACCACCACCGTCATCACTTCGCCCTTCAGTCTCAACACCAGCTCCTTCACCAGCCTCCTCAGTATTACCACCACCACACCCTCATCACCAGCAGCGTCAATGCAACGCCTCCCGCTACAGCCTTCACCCTCTCACCAACACCACCACCCCTCTCCGTGAGGACCCGTGACGCTGGACACGGCGGAGGTGGTGTTGACGTTGTGCCTGTCCCTGCTGACCGTCCTGGCCAACCTCCTGGTGCTGTTCCTCACCAAGTTCGCGGGGGCGGGCAGAACCCCACCATGGTGTTTGTGCGCGTGCTGTGCATGTCCGACTTCTTCCTGGGCTGCTACGGGCTGGGCAAGATGCTCATGTTCCTGTTCGTGGACAACCTCATCATCAACTTCTTCCTGCCCGAGAGCCTGTTCTTCACGGGCTCTCCACCGCCTCCTGTCTGTCCCTGCTGCTGCTCAACCTGGACCGGTGCGTCAAGATGGCCTGGCCGCTGTGGTACCTGCAGAACATGGACAAGCCCTCCATCATCACCGGCATGGTGTTTGTGTGGAACGTGTCCTTCGTGCTGGGCTTCCTGCCCCTCTTGGGCTGGAACTCCCAGGACGAGACCTTCCTCTACAGCTTCTTCCGCTTTCTTCCCCTGGCACTACCTGCTGCTGATGGGTGTCCTGTGGGTGTTTTGCATCGTCGGCAGCGCCGCCATCTTGCTCTGGGTGCGCGGGCGCTTCGACCTGACTCTGCACGACCAGGGGGGCACCTGAGCCACCACCTGAGGGAGGTGGAGAAGTACTGCAAGCTGCGCACGACCCTCGTGGTGGACCTGGCCACCTGGCTGCTGGTCTACCTGCCCTTCCTCGCCTTCCTGGGCGTGGTCTGCGACGCGTGCCCGCTGGGGGCACGGTCGGGAGTCCAGGTGGCCGTCTATCACTTCGTGCCCGTCTTCATGCTGCGGGGTGTCGGGGCGGCGGGCCTGCAGCTGTACCGCACGGTGCGCGTGCAGGGGCTGGTGAAGAAGAAAGGGCGCGGCGACGGCTCCGCCGCCTCCTCCGGTTACTGCCACCACCACCCACCACCACCCACCACCACCATCCGCATCCCCACAACCACCACCACCACTGGACCTTCTGCCACAAGCGGTTGTCGGAGGAGAACGGGGTGGCCGCCATCTCCTACAGCAACCCCCTGTGCGAGAACAGCGCCAGCGAACTGGTGGCCTTGGGCAGCTGCAGCACCTTCTCCACCCTGCCCAGGGACTCGTGTGGCGGGGCGGTGGTGGAGGACGAGGAGGAGAAGGAGGAGGAAGGACAGGGGATCAGCAACCCTGCTTACCGCCCTTCCATTCACTTTGAGCAGGGGCAGGGTCTGTGTGGGGTGACGGAGGAGATCACCGCCTTGTGATGGGGGGTGTGGGGGAACTGAGGGTAACGGTGCGCTGAGTGAACAGATAACCGATCGTGGATCCGTCCGTAGGCTTTTGTCTGCTATATGCGTGATTTTGCAACTGTGTGCGCGCGCGCAAGCACGAACACACGTAGGCGCGCGCTTACGCGCGTGCGTAAATTCTTTTATGCACACTTTTAGAAACCTACAAGTATATGTGAGCATGCATGTATATATGTACACGGAAACATGTACACTAAATTCAGATTTGCGAACGGCCCAGCTTATGTTTGTGTGCTTAACATACTGGCATGTACGTATCAAAGACCACTTACGATAATACACATACGCTTGCACGTATACACTAACTCTCTCCCCCCCTACTACCTCCCTCACTCTCATATTCATGCATACGCACATGCACGTGCACTCTACGCACGCACGTGTGCACACGCATTCATGCATACCCTCCCCCCACCCACACCCCCACCCCACATACCACTTCTTTTCTTCCATCTATGTCATCCTTTCTTGTGATGTCCGTGTTACACCTCCAGTCCAGTTTCCTTGCCCTCCCCAACTGGCCCTCCAGTTCTTTTCCTTTCCGAATCGTTTCATTTTCCTCGGGTATTGTCTACGATGCTCCGTCGTTGATGCAGAAAGATCTGATCCTTATGCATGGTTAATCCTTGATGCTCGTTATTGCACCATTGGCACAGATCATGCAGGCTTGGTACATTGACAGACACTTGTGGCGGTGCGTTTAACTTTATGAGTGTCTTGGCTACCCGCTAGATAGATTACCCCCCGGTATAAAGCACCCCGACCAGACCCCCACCCCCCACCCCCCACCCCCACACCCCCGTGTGAACTTCTCTCACTCAAACACTTTGTGTGAACTTCTGTCATTGAAACACCATGTGTGAACTTCTCTATCACAGTTAGGTCGGCAGGTGCGAGATGTGCATTCATTCGCTCATCTGAGTACGAGTCACGTTTCAGTAGTTTGTAATGTCAAAGAGGACGGTGTCCAGAGTGAAGTCAGACTCGCTGCTGCTGATCATGCCGTTGCAGTGAGCCAAGACATGAATCGCAGTGTTGCACAGTCACCACATAATCGATACTCGTTTGATCAGTCTTCACCAGTCTGCTGTTGCAGAGGCTTGAAACAGTTTCAGACTTTTTTTTTTTTTTTTTTTTTTTTTTTTTACAGTTTACAAGGGAATAGTGATGAGAAGAAATACCCATCAGACGTCTTGCTTGCGTTCAGTTCCTTCGACGTTTAGGTTTCGCCTTCTTTCAGTTGCAAGTAGCTCTACTGCAATTACAAATAATAATAATAGTAATAATAATGAACAAATAAATTAATTAAAAAAAAGGAACTGAGTTGTCATTCTTGATGGAATTCTCTCATTAGGGACTAAATCTGACACCCCTCTCTCATTGTATACACACAGTTCCTTTTATGTTTAGGTTTCGCCTTCTTTCAGTTGCAAGTAGCTTTACTGCAGTACACACACACACACACACACACACACACACACACACACACACACACACACACACACACACAATGATAAGGAGCTGAGCTGTCATTTTCAATGGAAGTCTTTCATTTGGGACTAAATCTGACATCCATCCCTCACTGTACACACAGCTTTTTTTGGTTTTGTTTTGCATCACCATGGACATATGGCTGATATACTATTGCCCCGACATCAATGTACTGATGCAATTGAGGGCCGAAACACTTGCTTGAAGGGGCTTCTCTTCTGAGGACTCTCTCTGCTGCCACGCTCTCCACGAGTTTCTTTCTACTATTGCCCTGACCTCCATGTACTGATGTCTCAGAAAACTGGGATGCAGTTATTATTACCCGTGTTTTGTTCGTATGGTGGGATGTCGCTATAAAGCGGCTTCAAGTGGGTGGCAATGTTATGGTTTCTAATAAAACAGGGGTAGTTTTCATTTACAATATTTTGTTGTTGTTTCGTGAATTTTCAGACTCTGATTGCTAGTACCTGTATTATGATATAGGATTCATTATTAGTAAAGATAACTGGACAGTGATTGGATACGTAACTTTTGTCAGTTTGTTTCCCCCTTTATGCATTAGGATAATTATGACTTTTGTCAGTTTGTTTCCCCCTTTATGCATTAGGATAATTATGTCTTTCTGGACTGAGAATAGGACCGTTTCATCTCCTCAGCTTTCAGTTACTGCTGTAACCAGAGGGCATTTGAACTTTGTCCAAGATTATCTAGAGACTAAATTGCTGAACAATCATCTCTTGTAGTGTGTGTGTGTGTGTGTGTGTGTGTGTGTGTGTGTGTGTGTGTGTGTGTGTGTGTGTGTGTGTGTGTGTGTGTGTGTGTGTGTGTGCATTGAAAATACTTTAGTTTTCCCTTTTTTATTTTTTTTACCTCTCTCTCTCTCTCTCTCTCTCTCTCTCTCTCTCTCTCTCTCTCTCTCTCTCTCTCTCTCTCTCTGTGTGTGTGTGTGTGTGTGTGTGTGTGTGTGTGCGTGTGTGTGCGTGCGTGTGTGTGTCCGTCCGTTCGTTCTTCTGTTTAACGTCTGTTCACTTGAGTGATATTAGACGTGAATGAATGAATAGAATGACTGAAGGAGTGAACGTTAAGTGAATAAGCCAATATGTTATATAAGCATGTATGTAGGCCTTTGTATGTGAGTGTATACATGTATGTATCTGTATATATATCTTTAAAAACAGCAACAACAACAACAAAAAACGGAAATCTTAAATACAACAATTAATGGATAAAATGAACAGAAGATATAGATCTAATATATAACAATAAATCAAAAATCCTTCACTATCTAAAACTTAAGAGTGAAAGAGTAAAATGCAGGCCATCATATAACGCACTATGAAATGACACAAAACAGCCTAAAGAAAAACCCTAGTCGGACTATGAAATAAGTATTCAGCAATTAGCAGAAGGTGGTCCGAAAGTATATCTTGCAAGTTTTTTTGTTTTGTTTTGTTTTGTTTTTTTTCCCAGAAAAATTATTAGATCTTAATGATGTTGGTAAGAAAGTAGTTAACTTGCGACAATTAAATAAAATATGGCTCAATGTTATTTCTTTACCACAGATACAATCAACATTTTTACTAAACTTTGTTTTAAAAGCATTTAGCTTTAATCGAATTATAAGGGAATATATTTGTCTGGAATAATAAAAACTGGATGATCAGACATTTTCTTAGTACAAGGTCTATTGGAAAAGCTTCCCACTGTTTGGATAAAATATCAACATTTATTTGAGCTCTCTTCTTCCGTGCAGTTGATTCAAGGATACGATAACATTCTACGACTGATGGTTTTTTTAAAAGCTCGAAAGATGACCCTGCTTTTTTAACACCTTTTTTCGCAGCCCTATCAGCCAGTTCATTCCCAAGTATACCAGTATGCGAAGGAATCCAGCGAAATTCTATAATAGTGCCTTTAGACGCCAGCCAGTATATAAAAGATATTTAATTTCAATCACAAGGTCCGGTCGTGTCGATATATTTGATGAATCAAGGGCAAGTAAGACTGATTTTGGAGGGGGAAAAAAAAAACAACTATCTGAACAATAGTACTGGAAAGGTTTGTTAGAAATTCAATTGCTAGCATAATAGCTACTAATTCAGCTGTGATTATAGATAAATAACTACCCAGAAAGAACTATCTTTGAGTTTTAAGCGAAGGAATAACATGCTGCACCAACATTTCCATCATCCAAAACACAGAACCATCAGTAAACACCTGAAGATGACTTTGATATTTTTCGTATACATGTGGTTTTGCTAAATTAGTGATGATATTAATATTTCCCCCTTTTTGATGTCAGTGTAACCAATATCAAGAAAAGGTTTTGGTATCTCCCATGATGGAATAAATGAAGATGCTTTTTTTAGCCACATCTTTGATTTCAAGTTTTGAACATTCAGTCAAATCAGAAGTATATGTACCTATTGTTTCTTGCGATGTAATCATAATTGCCCTTTTTGGAAAGGCAGTGTTCGATCTAAGTTTTAAGTCTTCTTGAATGTAATTATCACTAACACTTGATTTTATGACAAATTTGATACTGCTAGTTCACGATAATCATCAAGGGGCAAAATTTCAGCTTCTCTATATATTTTTGCATTTAGAGCATGAACCGGGATACCAAGAGCAAGTTTAATGCTTTTTAATCCAAACTTTGTAACTTTTTCAGAAGACATTTTGGAGTAAGAAATACACTTCTTGACCACAAGTAAGTTTTGATCTAACAAGAGCTATAGAGAGATGAAGTAAAGTTTTTGAATCCATTCCCCAGGGTAGTCTGCTTATAATCTTTAATAAATTCAAACTTTTCCTAGCCTTTGTTTATATATCTTCAAAATGAATATTCCAAGATAATTATGGTGTGAAGAAAACTCCTAAAAATATAACACTTTGTTTATATTCTAAAGGTTCCCCTAGAAGTTTTGAAGACTGGTATATTTTCCGGATTGCTTCCTGCATTAAACAACATCACATTTTGTTTTTTCAGTGGACAAAGACAGACCATTTTCTGTCATATAGTTGCCAGTGCTGTATAGATCTCTTTGATATAATCTTCTAACATAATTCTATGCTCTATGTGGAGTTGACTTTCTTTGAGTGTGTGCGTGTGTGTGTGTGTGTGTGTGTGTGTGTGTGTGTGTGTGTGTGTGTGTGTGTGTGTGTGTGTGTCTTGTGGTCAGCGCATTAAAAAGATTTTTACTTTACTTCTCCCTTTTTCCCCCCCCCCCCCCCCCCCCCCCCCCCCCCCCCCCCCCCCCCCCCCTCTCTCTGTCTGTCTGTCTGTCTGTCTGTCTTTTTAACAGGTGTGTGTGTAATCCGTAACTCGTGACATCCTTAAAGCAAACAAAACAAAGCATGTCAGTTATTCTGCCTGCCTATGTGCGCATTCTGTTATGAATAGGCTTTAAAAAAAAAAATCAATAAAGATTAAATGAGAAAAAAGCGAACGTCAGCTACTACATAGAATGGACAAACAGATCTCTACAGTGTTTGACAGTCCTACTACCCAACCGACAGACTAACAAATGTTTAGAAAGAAAATGACAAACAGTAAACAGAAAAGGAAAGGGCGCAGAGTGGGTGGGTGGGTGTGGAGTGAAAGTTGGATTTTTTTGGAGAAGGCGAAGAGAAGTTAGAGGTGGGGAGGGGAGGCGGGAGGGGAGATGATCATGCACGTGAAGGTTTGTGCATGCTTTCACTGTTACCGCAGCTTTGTTGCTGAGATCTGAACCAAGCATTCACTGATCAGAAAACAACGTATTGGGCTGTTTACCCATCTGGTTTCCTATTGAAGTCATCCTTTCGTACATGTTTTTGTTTGTTTGCATTGTTTTGTCGCTGTTAGTTGTAGATATTTATGAATTATGTTAAGAGTTCTTTTCCCGTTTATTTTGCTTGTTAACGATGGTATGCAATGATTTATAATGTGCCCGCCAGATCATGTGTACAGAAAATTAGGATGCGTTTGTTTGATTGATTGAATTGTGTGCTATGATAACGACGCATGTCGGAGGAGTTTTGGCAGCTGTGCCCAACCGGAGTACATCGCCTTTGTCTTTACACCAGGCGCCATTTTCTTTGTTTTCTGTGTAAACCCATCCAGTGGAGTTTTCTGACTGAGTAGTGGGTTGCCTGTATTAACCTACCAAGTGGAGTTTTCTGATTGAGTGGATTCTCTGTTTAACCTGTCAAGTGGAGTTTTCTGTTTGAATGGATTCTGTGTGTTAATCTACCAAGTGGAGTTTTCTGATTGAGCGGATTCTCTGTATAACCTACCAAGTGGAGTTTTCTGATTGAGTGGATTCTCTGTATTTAACCCATCAAGTGGAGTTTTCTGATTGAGTGGATTCTTTGTGTCAACCTATCAAATGGATTTTTCTGATTGAGTGGATTCTCTGTATTAACTTTCCAAGTCAAAGTTTTCCGATTGAGTGGATTCTCTGTATTAACGCAACAAGTGGAGTTTTCTGATTGAGTGGATTCTCTGTGTATGAACGCAACAAGTGGAGTTTTCTGATTGAGTGGATTCTCTGTATTAACGTTCCAAGTGAAGTTTTCTGATTTAGTGGATTCTCTGCATTAACCTACCAAGTGGAGTTTTCGGATGGAATGGATTCTCTGTATCAACCCAAGAAGTGGAGTTTTCTGATTGAGTAGAATTTCTTTATTAATATACCTACTGGAGTTTTCTGATTGAGCAGATTTTCTGTATTAACATACCAGGTGGAGTTTTCTGATTGAGTGGATTCTCTGTATTAAACTACCAAGTGGAGTTTTCTGATTGAGTGGATTCTCTATATTAAACTTACTGAGTAGAGTTTTCTGTTGGGAGGATTGTCTGTATTGAGTGGATTCTCTGTTTTAACCTGTCAAGTGGGTTTTTTCTGTTTGAGTGGATTCTGTGTGTGTTAATCTACCAAGTGGAGTTTTCTGATTGAGCGGATTCTCTGTACTAACCTACCAAGTGGAGTTTTCTGATTGAGGATTCTGTGTATTCAGATATCAAGTGGATTGTTCTGATTGAGTGGATTCTGTGTATTAACCTTCCAAGTGAAGTTTTCTGATTGAGTGGATTCTGTGTATTAACCTTCCAAGTGAAGTTTTCTGATTGAGTGGATTCTCTGTATTAACCTTCCAAGTGGATTTTTTCAGATTGAGTGGATTCTCTGTATTATGATAACACGTAGATTTTTCTGATTGAGTGGATTCTCTGTATTACCCATCCAAGTGAAGTTTTCTGATTGAGTGGATTCTCTGTAATAACCTACAAGTGGAGTTTTCTGGTTGAGTGGATTCTCTGTATTAACCTACAAAAGTGGAGTTTTCTGATTGAGTGGATTCTCTGTATTAACCCACGAAGTGGAGATTTCTGATTGCGTGGATTCTCTCAATAGTAACCCATCAAGTGGAGGTTTCTGCTTGAGTGGATTCTCTGTATTAACCTACCAAGTAGAGTTTTCTGATTGAGTGGATTCTCTGTAGTAACATACCAAGTGGAGATTTCTGATTGAGTGCATTCTCTGTATTAACCAATCAAGTGGAGCTTTCTGTTTGTTTGAGTGAATTGTCGGTATTGACCGACCAAGGGGAATTTTCGGTTTGTGTGGATTATCTGCATTATATCAAGAGGAGTTTTTCTGTTTTAGTGGATTCTAGGTGTTAACCTATTACAAAGAGTTAATCTCTTTGAGTGGATTCTTTGCATTAATGGATCAAGCAGAGTTTTCTGTCTGAGTGGATTCTATGTATTAACCAATCAAGAAGAGTTTTCTGTGTGAGTTGGTTCTATGTATTAAGCTGTCAAGTGGGCTTTTGTGTGGGTTGATTCTATGTATTAACCTATCAAGTTGAGTATTCTGTATGTATGGATTAAATGCATTAACCAGTCAAATAGAGTTTTCTGTGTGGGTGTATTCTATGTATTAACCTATCAAGTGGAGATTTCTGTGTGGGTGGATTCAGTATATTGACTTATCAAGTGGAGATGTCTGTGTGAATGGATTCAGTGTATTAACCTGTCAAGTGGAGATTTCTGTGTGGGTGGATTCGGTGTATTGATTTATCAAGTGGAGTTTCTGTGTGGGTGGATTCAGTGTATTGACCTATCAAGTGGAGATTTTTGTGTGGGTGGCTTGTATGTATTAACTTATCAAGTGGAGATTTTTGTGTGGGTGGATTCTATGTATTAACCTATCAAGTTGAGATTCTGCGTGGATGGATTCTATGTATTAACCTATCAAGTGGAGGTTTCTGTGTGGGTGGATTCAGTGTATTGACCTATCAAGTGGAGATTTCTGTGTGGGTGGATTCAGTGTATTGACCTATCAAGTGGAGGTTTCTGTGTGGGTGGATTCAGTGTATTGACCTATCAAGTGGAGGTTTCTGTGTGGGTGGATTCAGTGTATTGACCTATCAAGTGGAGATTTCTGTGTGGATGGATTCAGTGTATTAACCTATCAGTGGAGGTTTCTGTGTGGGTGGATTCAGTGTATTGACCTATCAAGTGGAGATTTCTGTGTGGATGGATTCAGTGTATTAACCTATCAAGTGGAGTTTTTCTGGTGTATCAGCAGGTTCTTGACCTCCAGTAAAACGCATGCTGCTGCACATGTCCGTGCGGGATTTGAACCATCGACTTGAGAACTTTCCGCTCCCTGGGTGGATGCACAGTCCGCTGAACTGCCATGAGTTTTTTGGTTTCTTTGTTTCTACTTTACTTGTTTGTAAGCCTCTAAATCTGTTTCCCCGCTGTAATAGAAGTTTATTGTCTGGGCAACAGTATAACCCCAGCCTTTCCCCTCCGCCTGCATGACACACACACACACACACACACACACACACACACACAGAGAAAGAAATCATTCAGAATGAAATGAGTGACATGAAATACGAAGGTGTTCACTGTGATATGGGATGGTTGTTTCTTGGGGGAAATAAAAAGCTGGCTGCTGCGTTTTTCCTCTGTGTGTGTGTGTGTGTGTGTGTTTCTAGTGTGGGTGTTGATATAGTTGATCAGGTGTTGAGCTGAAGAAGTATGTGTTTTATTGAGCCTCCACCTTGCTACAATTGTTAGTTCCTAAAATATTGTCGGTATGGTTTTGAAAAAACAATTCGTCAAACTTGACTTGGCGTGTTGGTGGGTTGGTTTATTCTGCCTTTTGCTCTGTGACACTGTCTGTTTCTGTCTGTCTGCCTGTCTGTCTGTCTGTCTTTCTATCTCTCTGTGCGGTTGAACGCTTGCTTGCTGATGCATGCGCGCACTTGTTTATGCATGTGCGTTTGCGAGACACACACACACACACACACACACACACACACACACACACACACACACACACACACACAACAGAGAGAGAGAGAGAGAGAGAGAGAGAGAGAGAGAGAGAGAGAGAGAGAACCGTCCTTCTCTAATACCTCTCGGAACAACTCGCAGTTTGGCAATGGAAGACAGACAAGCGGAAATTCTTCTGTGGGTTGTTGTTGTTGGCTTTTTCTTTTCTTTTTTTTTTTTTTTTTTTTTTTTTTTTTTAGCTCTTTCTTTCATACACACACACGCGCACGCGCGCGCGCGCTGTAGTTTCACAAACTACCTTCTACATACATCATGCTGGTTTACAAATGTTTACATCTTATTCTGCTCTCTGCTGCGCTATGGATAAGGTTTCAATTGAACACACAGTGATTTCACAACCACCTCAAAACTGACGGCAGACCTACTTTGTAGCCAGACGTCTTCACCTATACAGTTTGGATGATTTCCTCATGAGAAAAGAATGTTAAGACGTCACGTTAGACAAACGCTCTCTCTCTCTCTCTCTCACACACACACACACACACACACACACACACACACACACACACACACACACACACACACACACACACACGCGCGCGCGCGCGCGCGCTCGCACAAACGCTCGCAAGCATGCACGCACGCACGCGCACGTGCATGCATGCACACACACACACACACACACACACACACACACCACAAGCGTTGTAACATGAGTATCAAGGTTGCCTGTCTGTCCGCGGATCTTCGTTCAGTCTTCTACGGTTCTTAGTTGGGCCAGCGTCTTCAAGTGATATAACATGGATATCTGCAGCTGCAACATCGACGACAGGCCCAAGGGAAAGAAAAACTGTTCGCGAGCGAGTGAAACAGCCTCATAGAGGTGGGACTGGGAACTTCAGTCCTGCTGGGGAGGGAAGATATCACTATCCTGTGCGGGGACATCAGACCTCTGTGCTTGGTCATCTGAAGACTGTGTAGAGCAGTTCTATATTTGTGCAAGGGAGTCTGGCAGTTTGTGCATGGACAGCAGACATTTTGGGCAGGAAAATGTGACCTCTGTGAAGAGGAACCATACGTTTTTACGTACAAGGGGATCGGACATTTGTGCAGAGGATGTGGCACTTGCTCATAGGAATCTGCTACTTGTTGAGAAATACAATATGGCGTGTTCTGGATTCATTACGGTTTAAAAAAACAAACAAACAAACAAACAAACAAAAAAAAAACAAAGAAAGAAAGGAAGAAACTCACACGTACGCACGCACGCACGCACGCACGCACGCACGCACACACACACACACACACACACACACACACACACACACACACACACACAGCGT
>JADBJO010001075.1:70000-75000 GCA_016801955.1 Conus betulinus
ATGTATCAGTTATGGTGTTACGGTGAACAGATGCTCTAGCGGGTGCAGACAGCTGGGTAGAATGAGCGGCAAGGGCTGGCTGAAGGTTTCTGCCGTGAATCCCACCCGGACAGCGAAACACGTGGAACAAGTCCGATGGAGACCTGCAGATGTTGTAATTCATCAACAAAACAGACTTTGAGATATTATTACAATGGACGTAGAAAGCTACTTGAATTTAGGAATTTTTCTCGTGGAAGCAGGTGCTTGAGACTTGTTACCCAAAGAGACCGACCTGTCTTCTGTCTGGGTTTGATTCGGCTAGAGATTTGAACCAGCTGTCCACTGATACATCTTCACAGGAAGAGATTATTTTTTCCTTGAAACAGCATTTCCCAGCTGACCGAAACGCTGCTCTGGAGAACATGATGTCGTCAATGGCACCAGACAGCTGGCAAAATGGAACTGACGACACGCAGACGAAAAGTTGGAGAGTCTATCACTCATGATGATAGTCATGACGAAAAAAGTGGGTCTTGGACTGGGATCTGTCAAATCCTCGATTTGAATGCAGCCAATGTGATTATTGATTGCTGCTTCAGTCGTGCCAAGATCTTTGTACTTGTTTTGAAGAGATTTTTGAAGAGAGAGTTGCGAGCGTCACAAGGTGTCGTTTATAGCTACGCTCTGCTATAGGTGGCTGACTGGTGCACAGTAAATGGGTGAAGAGCTTGCCAACAAAACTGGAAACAGCAGAGAAGCGTCTTCCAAGAACAGCCGGACAACTTCGAATACGCAGATAGTGAACATGTCCAGAGTATCGATATCTGTTTATAGTGAACACGCTCCCTGTATTAGTGTCTACTTTTGGTGAGCACGCCCAGAGCATCAATGTCTGTTCAAAGTGAACACGCCCAGAGTATGAACTACTGCTCAAAGTGAACTCGTCCACAGTCTCAATATCTCCTGCTCATAGTGAACACGCCCAGAGTATCAGTATCTGCTCAGAATGAATACGCCCAGAATATCAGTATCTGCTCACAATGAACACGCCCAGAGTATCAATATCTGCTCACAATGAACACGCCCAGAGTATCAATATCTGCTCAAAATGAACACGCACGGAGTATTAACATCTGCTCAAAGTGAACACGCCCCGAGTATTAATGTCTGCTTATACTGAACGCACCCAGAGTATCAATATCTGCTCATAGTGAACACGCTCAGAGTGTCAATATCTGTTTATACTGAACGCACCCAGAGTATCAATATGCTCATAGTGAACACGTCCAGAATATCAGTATCTGCTTACACTGAACACACCCGGAGTATCAATATGCTCATAGTGAACACGTCCAGAATATCAATATCTGCTTACACTGAACGCACCCGGAGTATCAATATCTGCTTATACTGAACGCACCCAGAGTATCAATATCTGCTTATACTGAACACACCCAGAGTATCAGTATCTGCTCATAATGAACGCACCCAGAGTATCAATATCTGCTCATAATGAATGCACCAGAGTATCAATATCTGCTCATACTGAACGCACCCAGAGTATCAATTTCTGCTTATACTGAATGCACCCAGAGTATCAATTTCTGCTTATACTGAACGCACCCAGAGTATCAATATCTGCTCATACTGAACACACCCAGAGTATCAATATCTGCTTATACTGAACGCACCCAGAGTATCAATATGCTCATACTGAACGCACCCGGAGTATCAATATGCTCATACTGAACGCACCCAGAGTATTAATATGCTCATACTGAACGCACCCAGAGTATCAATATGCTCATATGGAACGCACCCAGAGTATCAATATGCTCATACTGAACGCACCCAGAGTATCAATATGCTCATAGTGAACGCACCCAGAGTATCAATGTGCTCATACTGAACGCACCCAGAGTATCAATATGCTCATACTGAACACACCCAGAGTATCAGTATCTGCTCATATTGAACGCACCCCCAATATGCTCATAGTGAACACGCACAGAGTATTAATATCTGCTCATAGTGAACATGCCCAGAGTATCAAAATCTGCTCACAGTGAACAGTCACGTACATACGTACACACATATGCTCACATGCTCGCGCACGCGCCACACACATGCTCATGTACACGCGTGCCGTTGTTGGGAGCTGGTAAAGTATTGAAACAAAATCCTCTTCCTGCCAGACCAGTTCAATCACCTGTCGCCAACCAGTCATTTACTTTGGTAATCCGATTTCTCTTACATAGCTGACCTGTTGGCCATCGATTACTGTCTGCCGTAGAAAGCCTTTTAACAAACTGCTCTGCTCAGAAATGCACGATCAAAAATGCAGGTTTCCGTGTTCGATAAGAAGCGCTTGTTTACGAAGATTGTATTGATTCATTTAAAAACCTTTGATGGCAGAGCTCAACTGAATTACAGATGATTGTTCACAGGCTTGCAGGAGCTTAAACCATATTTCGTGTAGGCTTTGAATGTTATTGCCACATCTAAAACAAACTTCTCTAGGTCCATGTGAAATAGGACAAGACATCTGATCTGATATAAGATCATCCGATTGATATAAGGATGCTACAGTTGCGCGCGCGCGCGCGCGCGCGTGAGAGAGAGAGAGAGAGAGAGAGAGAGAGAGAGAGAGAGAATTGCACGTTGATCATGAATGGAGGTAGTGACGTGACGTCATACTGCCGGGATGACGTAGTGCTGACTTCAGTTGCAGCCGGGAAAGTACACATGGGATGAAATGCTGCTGTTTGAAATGGGAACAGCTGCTGAGAGAGAGGTTCACAGTCAGGTAATGCGTTCGTGTTCTGCAGGCCATGACTAATCGTGGAGTGAGAACGCACGAATGCTCGTACGCCCTGGAATAGAGGACATTATGACCTTGGAACATACGCACGTTTCTTACTAAAGGCACGTAGTTACGCATAGTTGGTTCAAGTAGGCCTATATGCCTTACGTGTTGTGGAGAAACGTAGTAGCTATAGAATTATGACGCAAGGAGCTTACAATGTGAACATCAGAGATCTGAAAAAAAAAAAAAACAACCAACCAAAACTAACAGCGACAGATTTGAAGCTTGATTTTTTAAGAGCTCTTAACAAACACGCACATCACTTACTCTCTCTCTCTCTCTCTCTCTCTCTCTCTCTCTCTCTCTCTCTCTCTCTCTCTCTCTCTCTCTCTCTCTCTCTCTCTCTCTCTCTCCTTCTCTCTCTCTCTCTCTCTCTCTCTCTCTCTCTCTCTCTCTCTCTCTCTCTCTCTCTCTCACACACACACACACACACGTTCGCATAGAGTGACAGAAAGAGGTAAATACTTGTGGGTTGTGGTGTGTGTGTGTGGTGTGTGGGGGGGGGGGGGGGGGGGGGGGGGGGGGGGGGGGGGTGCGCGGCGCGCTACGAACAATTACACCAGGAGATTGGGAAGGAGAGAGAGTCAAATTCCAAAATATGTTTTGTACATGTATGAAACAGACAGACCGACAGATAAAATCAGATCGGCAAGTATGTCGCTACAACCAACTCGGTCAGCGATGGTAGTACAGTATTATAGTATGTAAAGTGCCTTCCACGGCGATCAGGCGTCATCTTCTGTTGATCGGATTGCTCTGCTTTTGCTTCTTGTGTCACCGATTTACTTCGTGATGTTGCACTGTCGTGGAATTAATTACATGACATGCCTCGTTGTATTGCTGCCGAACATGCTGGGGGCTGTTCTGGAAAGAAGTCGTTTGGTGGTGCGCTGAAAATTAATGCGGGGAGTAGTAGCCGAGGAGGAAATCATGTAATGTGTTTACATACAGACCATGGCCTCACGCGCTTTCATGTGCACAGAGAAGAATGATGAGTACGCCTTTTATTTAACCCACTCATTGCCATCGTTGTCACTGTTCTGAATGCTTGTTCTCGCTGCTTCTTTTTCCTGGCTGTTTGGCGGGAAACCAGATGAAGACCTTGAGTCGCTCTTGTGGTCACGAGGGCTGTAAACGACGTGACTGGAGGAAAAAAGGGAAAGCACTCCTTCCGTCTGCCCCTGGGTGTGAGGGTGGGGGAGATGAGGGCCTTCACGTCGACAAATACTGAAAGTCACATTGAACCAGGAGATCAGCTTCCAAACAGCAAAACAAGATGGATGTATCACACCACACCTTTTTTTTTTTTTTTTTTTTTTTTTTTTTTTTTTTTTTCCCCCCCCCCCCCCCCCCCCCCCCCCCCCCCCCCCCCCCCCCCCCCACCCCATGGTTGTAATCCAAGATTTGGTGCCTGTTATATATAGAGACAATGCAGTATTCACATTGGAAACATTCCGTCGCACACAGCTGACTGTCTGGACATCGTAGTAAAACATTCTGACCTGTTCACAGGGGATCTCCAATGGCATCGTTTTGTTGCTTTCAGTTGTGTTTGTGCTTGCTTTCGGCGAATGTTGCAAACTCCACTGACGACTTGAATGCGGCTTCAAAACCGTCCTATACTAGCCGTGCCCGACTGGCAGTTGCAATGATGAAGTCTTTTATACAAGCGGACGTATGCGTTGTAATTGGGTTTTTTGTTGTTGTTGTTGATAGTCATATTTGTCTTTTGTTGTTATTGCTTCTTTTCTTGGATGTGACCTTTTTTTTTCTGCTGCATGTTGATAGCTTTGAGAAAACCCCATGTGGTCGGTTGGGTTATAATCATTAGACTTTATATTATTATTAATATTATATCTTCTTTTTAAAAGCTGTCAGAGAAGGAATGGCAGAGTGGATAGAGAGCTTGAGTGAGGACCCCACACGATGGGGTTGGGGTGGGTACATTGGAATGGTGTCAGGATACGAGGCGTGTGTGTGGGTGTGTGGGTGTGATGAAGATGCATGGGGGTTTACTGTGTATTCGTAGATTGTGTTTTTTTCCCTCTCGACCCAGGGAAAGCAAGTTGAATAGGTCTGTTTGGTCTTTACGAAGTGACTTATTCTTCGGCTGTTTCACCGGGAAGGGCGAAAAACATTTCCTGCCGAAACA
>JADBJO010001075.1:80000-110000 GCA_016801955.1 Conus betulinus
CAAGGAGGTTCAGGTTACGCCGCCCCCCCGCCCTCCTCCCCTGCATGTCTGTAGGTTTGTCTGTCAGCACGCTAACAGAAAACTACCAGACAGATTTTAATGAAGCTCAATGGAAAAGAGAAACATGGTCCAAGGTTGGGCCTTTAGAATTTTGTGGCGAATCCAGTGTCCATGTGGCCGTGGCAAAGGTCTATGCTCTCCTGTCTCGTGCGTTTGTCCTGACCAACCAGTTTTTGGAAAGTTGGTCTTGGAACCAGCCAGTCGTTGACACTGCAGTTGGTCAAGTGTGTGGTCATTGTGAGACTGGCAGCAAGTCTTAGTTCCGGATATCTTGCGGGTGCATGTGAATGTGTGTGTGTGTTTGCTCATGCATGTTTGAGACTGTCTAAATATTTCATGAGGGAGAATGAGAGAGACTGTCACCAGTTTGCATTTCATTTGCAGATGTAGAATGGGTTTCTTTTGGAAAGAGACTTGTTTTTCTTTATCATTTACAACATGTGGATGGAAATGTAACAGCATGTCCATTTCATTATGCGGATGGCGTGGTTCAGAAAGGACTGAACAGAAGCCGACTGAGCTCAGGTATAGTACATCTTCTTTCAAATGTCCACCTGTGTCAGTCAGCAGCCGTCTTGAATGTAAAAAGTCAAGTTTTGACATATCCCACAGTCTGAATGGGAAGATGGACTCTCAATGGTTATTTTCTGCTGCCCCTCTTACAAAGATACAGACATCATTTTCAGTGCCAAGATATAAAAGAAAGAAGAAGCAGAATGTTCGTTGGGGAAATGTTTCCAGGGAAGTTTTTTTGTTGATTGTTTCTCATTTGAAAGAAGTCCAGATCGCAGAAACTGAACTAAAGTCGATCACTTGTCAGTGATTTACTAATCATTAACCAAGGCACAAAACTTCAGTCCAGATCGCAGAAGGCTGGTCAAAGTGGCGCAGATGACAGAAGTGGTGCAGATGACAGAAGGCTGGTCAAAGTGGTGCAGATGACAGAAGGCTGGTCAAAGAGGCGCAGATGACAGAAGGCTGGTCAAAGTGGTGTCAAGGCTGGTCAAAGTGGCGCAGAGATGACAAAGAAGGCTGGTCAAAGTGGTGCAGATGACAGAAGGCTGGTCAAAGTGGCGCAGATGACAGAAGGCTGGTCAAAGTGGCGCAGATGACAGAAGGCTGGTCAAAGTGGTGCAGATGACAGAAGGCTGGTCAAAGTGGCGCAGATGACAGAAGGCTGGTCAAAGTGGAGATCAAGGGAAATGACCAGCCTTTGAATGTGAATTTAAGACGGCATGATTTGTCTCTCCCCGTTAAGATATAGAGGGAGCCAAACAATGAGTATCATTGCTTGAGAGAAAGCAGGGATAGACTAGGGTGACGACTGTGTCCACTTTCTCTGCTGACAGCAATGTTCACAACACAAACGTTCACATCAGTTTGGTGTAACCTGGAACGGGAAGCTCCATGCATGTTTGGATGTGTGAGCAAGGACCAACGTATGTGTAGTTGATACTAAGTCAGATGTGGTTTATATACATGATGAATATGGTCCTTTTCATTTGATTGGGTTTATTCTCATTCAGATGTTTACATTTCAAGTGACGAACAAGTTCCTTTTCTGCTGCAGATTTGAAGACAAATTTTTTTTTTCCCTGAGAATTTCAAAGAAAATGTAACCGTGAAATAAAATCAGGCCTTCCATGAAGATCAGTGTGATGTGAATGTTGCAGTTATCTATGCAAGCATGTGTCATTGTTATTATTGAATGTAAAATTAGATCGCTTTCAAAAATCTGATGAAAATTTGATTTTGTTTGTTTAAATTTAAAAAAAAAAAAAAAAAAAAAAAAAACCCACACAAAAAAACTTTTGTTGAAAGTATCCAGTCTGCTGTCAGTGACCATAAACTGGTGTATAAACCTGCAATTCACTTTACTAAAACCTGTAGTTCAGTTTATTGAACAGAGAGGGCAATATGGTGAAGTCACTTTACAAAAGAATTTTCACCATATGGTTGGTAGCCTGTACCCAGGAGGGGTAACAGGCGATGATGATGATGACGATGATGATGATGATGACGATGATGATGATGATGATGATGGGAAAGTATGCATTGATTACAGTGAGGGAATGAGTTTGAGGCATTGTGCATTTGGGTAGGAATTGTTACATTTGACTCTAGATTTGTTAGTGGGTTTGTGTGCAAAAAAATATTCCACATCGGGGGTGGAAATCAAGACATTTGGCTCATCAAGGAAAGATGTGTTTTCACTCACATTTTAGTCCTAATGGTCTATTTTAAGGATCGGGGCAAAGAGAAGTTATGGCCTCTTTGACGTGGAGGACAACATGGAAAAGCTTTAACGAGTCATTCAGTCATTGCTCAGGGTTGAGGGCGTATATAGGGGACTGCTGGATTCAAAAGATTTTAAACACCATTTTCTTCGGAAAAAAGGGGGTTTTTTTGTTCCACATGAAAACAGTGTGTGTGTGTGTGTGTGCTTGCATGCGTGTGTGCATGCGTGCGTACACATGCGTGTGTGCGTGCGTGTGTGTGTGCCTGTGTGTGCCTGTGTGTGTGTGTGTGTGTGTGTGTGTGTAAAGAAAATGGTAAAGAAGACAACAAAGCAATGATCTTTCGTCGATATTGGAGGTGTTGAAGCATGTAACACTGAGACAAAACAAGGAAAACAGTCATTAGCAGGCTCATGACTGCAGTTGGATGAGTTTGGGGGGAAAAGGTTCCCCCCCCCCCCCCCCCCCCCCCCAGATGTTGCTTTTGAACAATCACTTGACTCCCTGATTAGAATTTTTTTTTTTTTTTTCATTGAGCATCAGAATCATTCCTTTATGTTTACAGTATCGCCATTCTTGCCTTGGTAAGTCTGCCGCATTGCTTGGCTCATTGCATTCCAGTTTTAGTTACACGTGGGCAAAATGCACTGAGCACAGGGCAAATTGTGTTTGCCAGTGTCGAGAACTGAAGGGCATGGCTTTTGACTTTATACTGACTGGGGAAACCCCGTGAATGAGTTGCAGGCTCAAGCAGCAAACTGCGACCTGCTGCGGTTTAAAGCAAGCAGCAACATTGCTCGGGATCTGCTTCAGCGACTTGCTGGTTTTCAATTTTAAGAGATAACTGAAGCATGAAGTGTATTTCTTAAATGTCATTTTGTGTGCCATGAAGCACAAAACGTACAGAAGTGGGAATCCTGAAAATGGTAGTAATCGTGACAGTTAATTCTAACATAGTAACAATCAACGGTGCGCCATCCTTGTTTACGGTGCAGTGTTTCGGGGTATACGGACACAAGTCTTACTTACTGTTTTCATGGCTGATTGAGGTTATGGTGCCACATCCAACCCAAGAGCACAAAAACAGTTGGTAAACTAAATAGTTAACTACTCCTCATGAACAGAGCAGTTGAGTAGTAATGATGGCAATGGGTTTTTTTTTTTTTTCTTGCGTGGACAAAATTAGTGTTTTAAAAGGCTAGAACAGTAATTCAGGACTTTTGAAGGTAGTGATTTTCCATAGGTGTGTAGAGGAGCAGGCGGACATTGGGTGAGGGAGGGAAGGAAGGACAGGGGAGGATGGGAAGGGAAGGGCTGATTGCATGGACAGATGTCAGGTCCTCAGCTGCCGCCATACATGACTGGGGACCTGGGATTGTTCGCTCTGGAATGCCCCGGAGATCAAAGGGGAATTGGTGCTGTTTGCGCTCTCTTTCTGTGACGCTCTCTCTCTGCTGACTCTGTCTCTCTCTCTCTCTGTCTCTGTCTGTCTGTCTCTCTCTCTCTCTCTCTCTCTCTCTCTCTCTCTCTCTCTCTCTGTATCTCTCTCTCTCTCTCTTCTCTTATATATAGCTGTGCTTTGTGACTCTGTTATTGTGTGTTCTGGTTTGTGTCAGAGATCAAAGTAGAATGGGTGCAGTTTGCTCACTTTTGCGCTCTCTCTGTCTCTGTCTCTGTCTGTCTGTCTCTCTCTCTGTCTCTGTCTGTCTGTCTGTCTTTCTGTTTGTCTGTCTGTCTGTCTGTCTCTCTCTCTCTCTCTCTCTGTCAGGCTTGTTTGCTGCAATAAATCATGTTTGGATACAGAATAGAAGCAGAACTCCATGCAGCATGTGTGTCAGTGGTGTGGAGAGAGCAGAGCAATCCCCACACATTCCAGTGTGATCAAACGCATTAGCTGACTCTTAGCTCTCATCCAGAACAAGCCAGTGTCATTTCTCTTTTGGTCTTTGGTGGACGGTCCTTTAAACTGTTGGTACAAAGCACATGTTTTCTGTTACCCAGAAAAACAAAATACGCAGGCATTCATTGTCCCAGTCATGCACCATGGTGTGCAGCTGAAGTTACAGGCGTATAGTTCCAGAGTTCTACGTAGATGTGAAGGTACTGAGGATGCAGACATTTCGTGGACAAACATCATCTAAAATATTACAGTCGCCCCTTTTCTGGTTTTATTTCTTAAGCGTTTCTTTCTCATAGTCGCCAAAACTCATCCCAGTCCCCTTGTTCTGGTGCTGCACTTCAGGAGGAGCTGTCAGGGATTGGATCCTCATCACATGTATCTTAAGTTCTTTTTTTCAAGTTAGAAGTCATGTCATCTTCAGCTTGTGACAAGCAAGGGCTTTTCAAGCAGAGCTATCTTTCTGACTGCTCTCCATCCATCCACCAGATACTTGAAATTGGTGACTTGCTCGATGTCTCCCCATTGATAGATAGATCTCATACCATTTATATCCACTGTTGAGTCTGTGTTGTCTTGTCCTTAAGGGCCACAGGCCGATAGGACGTTAATCTCACCGTCTGTGTTGCTCTACAACTCAGAAACATGGACCTTAACAAAGCGGGGTGGAGAAGAGTCTTGATGGGACGTGTACCCACATGTTGAGGATGGAATTAAATGTCTCTTGGAAGCAGCACATGACTAACGAAGAGCTATATGGACACCTCCCTAAAGTTAGTGACAAGATAAGAACATGTAGGGCTTTGCCTAGCCGGTCACTGTATACGACATCCAGAGGAAGTTGCTTCACAACTTGTACTGTGGCAGCCAACTGGAGGGAGAGTGAACAGGGGAAGGAAGACAACAGACTTCATTGATCTTCTTAAAAGGGACACTGGCCTCGAAAACGTCGATGAGATCAAGGCAGCTATGTTGGACAGGAGCAAGTGGAAGGAGTACGTCACAGAGGCTCGATCGGGGAGATTGGCTTAACTGAACTGAACTGAACTGAACTGATCACACCACCCCCACCAGAGGAGACCCTGCACGACTGCTGAGGCATGTGGTGGTGTGCAGGGCTGCCTGTTCTGAGGGAACGTAGATAGAACCGTGCCTTCTTGCTGCCTTGCTGATGATAGTAATTGCTTTGGAGCCAGGCTGCGCGAGTGTCCCCGCTGGGGCAGGGTTCATACAGGTCGTTGGAAGTCCTTAAAAGTCCTTGGACATTGAGGACTCCTTTGTGAGGATTCATTAAGTCCTCAACATTTGGATTTCAATGCTTACAAACACCTCCAGCTCTTTAAAGTGAAAATAATTTAAAATTCTTTTAGCAGTTTACATTTGGTGACAAAATCATGAATGTAAATAGAGTTAACAACATAAAAAACAAACAAGTATATATTTTTCTATGAGCTGAAAGTGCTGTCTTCCCCATCATCTGCCTGATTCTTCTGAAGTGACTGAATGAAGCAACTGAAGAATGCATAAACTGATGAAGGCTTTCTTTTCATAGATTACAGTCCATGAATCTTATATGTCCATTGAATATTCTTAAAAAGTCTTAATAATTTTTTGCTTTGGAAGTCTGCATGAACTGTGTGGAAGGGGAGAGGCCAGTGTTCCCCTTCAACAACATCTCCGTGAATTTGTTGACGGCAGTGGCCGTGGAAGGGGGATATGTGGTTTGTGTGTTGTGTGTGTGTGTGTGTGTGTGTGTGTGTGTGTGTGTATGTGTGTGTGTGTGTGTGTGGTTTTCAGGGACACTAAAACAAAAAAAGCCAACAAAGCCAAAAGGTGCATCTGCTCGTTTTGCACAATTCTCTTTGCTGCAGAAAAGACTGCGAAGGCTTTATCGTTTCTGCATTTTTCAGAGATGATGTGAAGTTCAATACGCAGGTACTTGATACTATATCTGTGTTTTTCAGAGGCACGTGGAAGGACGCAGGGAATATGCCGGTTCTACAACAGGCCCAGCAGCTGTCACAAGGGAGACAAGTGCCCCTACCTCCACATGGATCCTGGCCGGCAGCAGGGTAAGGTGCACACAGTCAACACATGGTACAGACAGACAGACAGACAGACAGACAGACTGCCTGCCGCACAAGGTTTGCACATTGACATCACAAAACTTGCTGATGCTGAACATTTTCAGCCAAGTTTAGTTCAACCAAAACTGATAGTTATCAATAAAAAGCTCGGTAAGTGAACCCAAAAAATCATTGTCGAGGTACTGACTTTATAGTAGATTGAGATTCATTGTTAATTCATTAAGCATATGCAAAACTTTTGCTAGTCAGTGTAGAGAAACAGACTGTTAGGTAAATAGATAAATAAATGGATAGACAGAGTTACAGGTGGATGGATGGATAACTAGATGGATCAGCTGGATCGGATTAGATTAAATAAAACAGACATGAGGGGATAAGAGAAAACAGAAAAAAAAAAAAAGAGAAGAAAAATATCAGTATGATAAATCCAGATCCTACTTTTGGGGTTTTTTTTCCTCTGTGTGAAAAAAAACAACAACAACACAACAGAATCTGCTTTGTGTTAATCTGATACTGTTAAAGAAAACAGAACGGAACAAAATGTAAAAGAATGAGGGGGGGGGGGGGGGGGGGGGGGGGGTAGAAATGCTGTCCAGATGGCTGTCAGCAGGACAAAGGGCCGTTACTCTGTTTACAGCCACCTGAGGAGTGCTGTTCCATGCATCTTTTCTGGCCGTTTTCTTTGATGCCTGAAGAAGACAGAGTGGATGGAAATTCCTGTGTCTGTTTTGTATTGTTCATGAAATAAGCACAACTGTGCACTCTTGTTTTGTGTGTGTATTTGTATATAGTGTGACAATCGAGCAAGTGTTGAGGTTATCACTGAGTGGGCCAGTCCCTTGATCATGACTTGACTATGGTGACAGTGACTCGGTGAACACAGCATTGAACAACTGAGGGGACACAGGGGCTCAGCTGGTAACCTACACACACGCAGGTATGATGATGAAAACTTGTTCAGAATCATACACAGAGAAATGTGTGTTAGTACCGACAAGTTAATCACCACAGCTGTGATCTACAGGTGGGTCGGGTAATCTGATCAACGTGTTTTTGTGGCGACAAGTTATTCACCACAGCTTTGACCTGTAGGTATGTCTGGTAACCTGACCAATATACGTTAGTAGCGACAAGTCATTCACCATGGCTGCGACCTGCAGGTGTGTCAGGTAACCTGACCAATATGTGTTTGATGATAAGTTATTCACTGTAGCTGTGACCTACAGATGTGTCAGGTAACCTGACCAATATGTTTTTTTTGTAGCGACAAGTTGTTCACCTCAGCTATGACCTGCAGATGTGTCAGGTAACCTGACCAATATGTTTTTGATGACAAGTTATTCACCACAGCTGCGACCTACAGGTGTGTCAGGTAACCTGACGGAAGTGACAGTGTTTGACGAGGACCAGTCGGAACTGCTGCGGCTGTTGGGGCGGTGGTGACGGTGGAAGTCACCTGCATCACCTCCCCTTCCCTGTTCTACGTCACCCTCCCCTGGGGTCCCTTCAGCATTCAGGAGGTGACCAGTCAGACCGAGGTGAGTGATGGTGGGCGTCTTGGGGCTCTGGCGATGGATCAAGAGATGAGGGAATGTTATGAAGGTTACATCTGGCAGTGGGATTAAGTTATAGTGTTTTCATTGAAAACAACCAAAGATATGAATATACGTTTTCATTCCAGTCTTTTATCATTGGTATGGTAAGTTGGTATGTGATTTTTAATTGATTTTGTCACAAATTACATTTGAACTTCATATAAATATTTTTTCTTGATGTGACACTGCGCAACAAAAAAAGGGAGTAGTGTGTGAATGTAGGTGCATGTGTGCTTGTGTTTTATATGCTTACATAAGTGCATCAGGCACGCTGGTGTATTGTGAGTGTTGTGTTAAGTGTGTGTGTGTGGGAGGGAGGGAGGGAGAGAGCCTGCATGCATGTGTGTGTGTGTAAGCAAGCATGTTCAGGTGGATGTGTGTTTGTTTTGAGTGCATTGTATGGGTTGTGTGCTGGTTGTTACAAGTTGAAGTAAAATGTGTGTGTGTGACAGGATGAGGGTGGGTGTCTGTCTGTCTGTGTGTGGAGGTGAAATATAGGTTGGGGTAGGTGGGAAAGGTAAAAGAGTGGGATGAGGATGTATTGGTATGTGTGCATTAAAGTACGCTATGATGTATCAGTGTGTATCTGTATATGCATGTGCAAATGCACATGTTTTTGTGTTTGGATGTGCAAGTGTAGTTCTTCCCACTCATACTCTTCCATTTATGAACTGTGTGATTTGAAGTAATTATGTTACATCTGATTGATACACAGACATTGAAACTCAGTTTCAGTTTGTTTGTTGCTTTATGTGTGTTTTTGCTTATTTTTGCCCATGTTATGATTTAAGGAGAACTGATAACTTAACAGGTCTTATTCAGAAATTCATTGTCCCTTGTATAAAAATGACCTGTGACTTAAAAGTAGAAAAAAAAATGTGTGTCTAGCCTCATTTAGAAAATCAACTACAATGATAATCAAGTGGTTTGTTACTCAACTGTTAAGTGTTAAGCTGTGAAAAAGAATCAGCTTGAAAGTAATCAGTCAGCACGAAAGAAAGGTCTGTGCAAGTGTGTGAACTGTACGCTTAAGTAAAGTATGCTTGTGTGGTTCAAGTGTGTGTGTCATACATAGGGTGCCCTTCATGCAGTTCCTTTAAATCTTTGTCTCCCCCTCCAATCTCTCTCTCTCTCTCTCTCTCTCTCTCTCTCTCTCTCTCTCTCCCCCCCCCCATCCACACCTCCTTCTGATCCTCCCATATCTCAAGGTGGATGTGTCAGATTTATTCTAACAAGAGGAGCTTACAGTCCTCAAAAAAAAGATGTTCTGTCTTTTTTTTTTGTTGTTTTTCGATTCCGCCCCCCCCTCCACCTCTCCCCTTCCCATATCTCTGTATCTCTCTCTCTCTCTCTCTCTCTCTCTTCTCTCTCTCTCTCTCATGCCTCCCCACTCTCTTCCAATTCTCTGTCTATCTGTCTGTCTGTCTCTCTTTCTGTCTGTCTGTCTCTCTCTCTCCTCCCTCTCATGCCTCTCCTGCCTCTCTCTTTTCCCCCCTTCTCTGTCTATCTCTGTCTTCTGTCCATCTGTCTGTCTGTCTGTCTGTCTGTCTCTCTCTCTCTCTCTCTCTCTCTCTCTCTCTCTCTCTCTCTCTCTCTCTCTCTCTCTCTCTCTCTCTCTCTCTCTCTCCCTCTCTCCTCCCCCTCCCTCCCTCCCTCCTCTCTCCTCTCTCTCTCTCTCTCTCTCTCTCTCTCCCTCCTTCCCTCTGTCTCTCCCTCCTTTCCCACTTCCCCCTCCCTCCCTCCCCATTTACACCTCCCTGTGGGTTCATGCTATAGTTGTGCTTGCTGTGTTGCAGCCGTGAAGAATTACGAGAGAGGAGAGACCTTGAGCAGTCTGAACGCTGCCATGGCGTATGTGTTTGTTTGTCTTCCCCTTGTCTTCACTAAACAGTGCACACTTTATTTTGAAGGGGGAGGGGGGGGGTAGGGGGGGGGGAGGGGGGAGTTGAACATGGAGGGTATCAGGCAACAGATCGCATGAAAAAATAAACAGTTTTTTTTTTTTTTTTTTTTTTTTTTGATCCCAGTGATTTATTTCATTCACTCTATCTGTCTCCATCCAGTCTTCTGTGTGTTTGTGTATGTCTCTGTGTGTGTGTTTGTGGGCATGGGCACATGTATGTTTCTATGCAATGTTTCTGCCGCCTGAAAGAAATGTTCCAACACTGACCAGTAGTCAGCTGATCTCTGAGGAGGACAGGGGATGGGATAGTGTAGTTGATAGACCTGTCGTTGCCAAAAAAGCCCAGGTGGCTCGCGATCGTGGAGAGCATGCAGATTTGCATCCTCATGCACACATGTACACACACACACACACACACACACAAAACACACACACACACACACACACACACACACACACACACACACACACACACACACGCGCGCCTTCACACACACGCACATGCACACACGCATGCATGCACGCACGCACGCACGCACACTTGCTCACTCATGTGCGTTTGTTGTTTGTTTCTTCTTGTTTTTGCATGTCTAATGATGAAAGATTTGTTTTTCTTTGCTACCTACTTGTTCCTTGTAATTAATATGTGGTCAGCCGGTGGAGGATAGCTTGTAACAGTAGATCCAAATAAAGACTGATTCATATTCTTTGCCATGATGAGATTTGGGTCAAAAAGACAGCGCTGCTCACCATGTCTCAGGCTGCTAGTCCATTCTGACCTCCCCTGCATAAATGGAGCCTCAAGCTTAGGGTTAAAGATTTCTTTTTATAGTGATTATGTTCATTTTTTTTGTTGTTTTTTGGCTACTTTTTTTTTTCAGAGTGTTTTCTTCCCAATTCTGTATTACTGATTCTCCTGGCTGTCTTGGGAGGTATGTGGATTGCAATTTCCCATCCGCAGTTGTGAGTGAACCTCACAGTTATTGACTTTCATTCCTACTTTCCTATGAACCATTACTTCTTCTTGTTCCTAGATTCTTATCATACAGTATTCCCTTCATTCCTGGATTTAGAGAGAGAAAAAAAAAAGAAGTGTAAAGTGAGAGCTGCTGCATATACAGTAGCAAACCGGCCAGAATAGAGCGGCGACCACTTTCCCATGCTGTAGGGGCCGTCTGGGATCCATTCCATTCATAAACACTGCCACGCGAACCACCTGGTCATGACATGTACACCGACTCGTGCGAAGTTCAAAGCGCTTACCGTGAGAACCAATTTTCGGGGCTGCAGGAAGGAAAGGAGGAATTCTGTGCTGCCCGGTTTTTTCAGGCTGCAGGAAGGAAGGGTAGGATTTCTGCAAACTGGAAAACCGGGTTGTAGAGACGAAACATTTAATAGCATTCTGTAATAGATGCTGTGGTTGGACTCACGCTTGTCCCATAAACCTGTGGGTAACGGAAGGTAAGTCTCACCTCCAGCAAAGCACAGCTAGGCCAGGGTTTGCAGGTGAGTTCTTTCAGGAGGTGCAAGTGGACTTTGCACAGGTGTTCAAAATGGTTTTTGATCATAGGACAGAATTCAAGAGCTCCTCAATGTGCGGCCGCTGTCAAGCTCGTCTGTTGTTCAGACTTGCACACACCACATACGTCATGAGAGAGAATTAGGGTTGTCATTTGAATGCACCGCAGCTAGGACGTCAGTGAGAAAAGCTTCCTTCGTCTGTACTACATTGGGAACGAGAGTGGCAAAACCCATGAAACAGAGAGAGAGACAGACAGAGTTTTATTTCAGTACCCATGTCTATCCCTTGGTCTGCGCCACCACCCTTGCCAAATCGCTGTTGTTAATGTTACCTCCACACCCCATCAGCATTGGAGACTACACCCTTTTCTATGTAATCCTCCCCTCCCCTTCCGCTCTGTTCGGCCTCCATCCTGTTCTCGATGCCAGAACCATCCCTGCAACACCTGACTCATCATCATCATCATTGCCGATTTGAACTACCCTTACCTGCCAGACCCCTGGTCAGCCAGTGCCCCCTCTGTTGTGTCCCTGCTGCCAGGGTCAGGTACTCTCCCAACATCAACACCAGCCTCTACCGTTTGAGGGACTCCTTGAAGGAGGTTTTCGATTTGTTTCTGTTCATCCTAGTACCGCGACTGTTGTAATGAATCAAGTGGCTGAGCATGGCTGTGTGGTTTCCTGCATTATCTGTTGACACATAGCTGTCAGATCAGAGAGGTTTATTTGATATTTACGCAGTATCATCCCCTTTTTGTTCACCCACTCCTCTCCCACCTCCCAGGGGGGGGGGGGGGGGGGGGGGGGGGGGGGAACGATGGGTTATCTCTGAGATTACTAGAATAGTCGATCAGCCAGACCCATCAAATCACCATGATGTGATTGCCTGCGCACAACCAGAGCTGTGCTGACAGGATGGGGTGAGCTCCCTGTGGATTGCTGGAGCTGAGGCTGTAGAAGGGCCAGCCTGGGTGGGGCTGTGTATGAGGGAGAGTGAGGAGCAGCCTGGGAGTTGTGCTACTGAGAGGAATAAGGGAAAAAACATGCCTCCATCCCTCCCCACCTCCCCCTCCGAAAAAAAAGGGTGGGGAGAGGGAAGTGGGGAGGGGGAGGGTGTAACCGTGCATTTGTAAGTCAACTCAGAAACGGGAGCGTCTTGATCAGTTAGAACATGGTTACTTGTCTGGCCAATATCAGTTAGTATTTTGATTTTCAGATGAAATGATGACAGATGTGTGTGTGTGATTGCATGAATCAGTTGAATATCCAGCATCGTGCGATCTATAGCAGTGACAACAGGAACCCACAGCACTTGCTGAGAAGTAGCGCAGGTAATTTGTATACACTGAGCACACTGGAGTCGGAGAACCAGTCTGTCACATGCCTGCAGCCTCTCACTCACTCACGTTATCATGTGTTTAAGTTCAAAGGACCCTCAGCTGTGCTAATGCGGGCGGCAAGCCCACAGGATTGGCATCCAGTAGGCAGAAACCATTTCCACTGTCCCTGTTGTAGGCTGTGTCAAGCAAAATGACTCACTGAGCAGGCATGACTAAGAAGCATTGCAGTGTCTCTGCTGGCAGGTTGCTTCATGGTGACCTCTCGCTGATTTTCTCTGTGAACTGCCAGTACCGTCAGAGCAGGGTGTGGTTGTGCATGGGGGGGGGGGGGGGGGGGGGGGGGGGGGCAGAAGGAGGATCATGGGAATGATGGTAAGTGGCTGATGGCTGATCAGTAACACTAATGGATTGACTGTAAAACAGTCTGCGTCTTCTGCATTACTGTACCTGTGAGTGGAACTCGTTCAGTATAGACACTAAATTCAGTCAGCGACAAGAACATCAACACCTGTGCATGTGTATCCATGGTAAAAAAAAAACAAAAGTCCACTCCAGAATCAGTAGAATGGCCTATATTTGTTTGTTTTTTTTTTTAAATAGATAGCGTCATGAAAGTTTGGAATGTTTATTTGCGGGTGGGTGGGTGGGATCCAGATTCAAAACAGTCATTTGATTTTTGCCTTCCTCACAAGTCTCACAGCAAGGGAAGACTGTGCACAGACCTATTCTCCAATGTCCGTGTGTGGGGTCTGTCAACAGCAAAGTGTACAAGCACAAACGGTTGGACAGTGACTACTCGCTGTACGCTGCCGGAGAGGCTGTTTGCCGCGTTGTGTGAGAGGACTGGGTCATGGCTGAGGGCCAAGGTCATCGACATCGAGCCTGACCAGGAAGTCGTGTTGGTGAGAAGGGAAGGAATGGAGGGACTGGTAGGGGGAACTGTAGAGTGGGCGGGCGGTGAGTTGAAACAAGGTGGAATCTGTGAGCTTCTGTCGTTCTTGGTATGTCTGGCATTGTGTTGTGTGTAACTTAACTTTTTTTTTTTTTGGACTCAAAAGCTGTATTTTTCTGAATACAATAGCTCTCATTGTTTCTCTGCCTCATTGCATTGAAAATATGAATAACAGCGTCAAATTCTCTCTCTCTGTCTCTCTCTCTCTCTCTCTCTCTCACTCACACACGCACGCACGCACGCACTGTCCCCGAACAAGCCTCTCCTCACATCTCGCCTTCCATCCACTCAGTTTGTTCCTGACCCCAACACACACATTTGCACATAACAAATTTCTGTGAATAGATTTGACAACAATTACAAATGATGCTGACATTGTGCACAATGCATAGCTTTTCACATGATGTTAACATTGTAGTGTGTATACGCTATCACATGATGTTGTCATGCTCTGTATATATAATGTAAACATTGTGCTGTGTATAGGCTGTGACGTAAAGTTAACATTGTAGTGTGTACAGGCTATAACGTGATGTTAACATTGCACTGTGTTTAGGTGTTCACATGATGTTAACATTGTACTATGTGCGGGCTTTCACATGATGCTAACATTGTACAGTGTATAGCTATCACATGATGTTAACATTGTAGTGTGTATATGCTATCACATGATGTTATTATGCTCTGTATATAGGCTATTACATGACCTTAACATTGTACTGTGTATAGGCTATGATATAATGTTAACATTGTGCTGTGTATAGGCTATGACATAAAGTTAACATTGTACTGTGTAAAGGCTATAATGTGATGTTTACATTGCACTGTGTTTAGGTTTTCACATGATGTTAACATTGTACACAGTATATAGGCTTTCACACAGTGTTAGCATTGCACTGTCTATAGACTATCAGATGGTGTTAACCTTGCCGAGTGTATAGGCTATCACCTGACATTAACATTGTACTGTGTGTAGGTTATCATATGATGTTAGCATTGTACTCTGTGTATAGGTTATCACATCATGTAAACATCGTAGTGCATTATAGGCTATCACTTTACTGTAACATTGTACTGTGTATAGTTTATAGGTATCACATGGTGTTAACATCATACTCTGCCCAGAGGCTATCACATGAAGTGAATGTCATATTGTGTGTGGCTGTCTGACAGGTGATGTTCGTGGACTTTGGGGACCTGGAACTGGTGAAGGAGCACAACCTGCGACAGCTGGAGCCGCAGCAGTTCCTTCGCCTGCCTTGCCAAGCCGTGGAGTGCAGCCTGGTGGGAAATGTTACCTCCCCCCTTCTCATCCGACGGGCCCAAAGTGTTACCTCCCGATTCTCATCCAACCTGGCCCGAAGCTTCCAGGTTGGTGGCTGCCAAAACATTCCCAATGAAAAAAAAAGTTAAAAAACCAGAGAGGGTTGGGGGGGGGAAGCATTCTGATCTGTTTTTAAAGAATTCAGGGGGGGGGGGGGTGGGGGGGAACTAAAAGAACAAATGAGAAATGCCGAGTCCGGGTGAAGTAACACAGCCTGTCTATCCATTATGCGAGTCCTTCAGATTGTTAGTATTCAGGTGTTATTTTTTGCGGCTCACCTCCTGTGACATTGCTGACTGGAATCACCGCTGCAAGACAGTGGTATCAGCAACACTGTAGTGACTCAAGAGCAACAGTAAGAAGGTCAGCAGAAATGCAGCTTTCTTGTTGACCACCCAGCAGGACTCGAAGGCTACATACCAGTTAGACGCTATTGTCTTCTGAGTGAAATGAATTTAAAAAAGAAAAATCATGAGAATTCCGCCGGACAAAAGGGAGAAATGAATTACAAGACAAAACCAGGAAGCATTTTGACCTTTTTGATCTTCTTCAGGCAGGATACACGAGGTTCAGGACAATGGGAAGAACGAACGAAGCGAAATAGGTACCCAAATTTTTGAGTGCCAAGACAGTAATATGAAATGCCCTCTCTTTGCTTAAAAGATCTGTTCCATAAGTTTAGACTGGGCGCATATGAATCTCCATATCATTCTTCTTTATTGTGATTTTTGTTATATATGAAATATGTGTGAATCAATATTTGAATGTAAGCAATGATAGTGTGATCTTGTAAAACCCTGTGAGAAGCTTTGTAGAATGTGTGGGTTAACAAAAATCCACTGTTTTTTGTCATTACAGTATGTCCTTATTTACCTCTTTTTTTTTCCGGATACCATCAGCTGTGCTAATAAAAGAAACCCCAATGAAATTATCTTTTTCTTTTCTTTTTATTTGTTGTTGTTGTTGCTGGAAACATCACTTGGTACTGAAACGGAGGTCAAACAGAAATGCGTCCATGCTGAAGTTGAGGTAAGCTGGTGGTCCTGGAATTCTTGGAGCTGTTCTGTGGACCTCCTCAGTGCCACGTCTTTGTCGCCGACAACGTGGTGCAGGTTGACTACATTGGTGCATGCCGTGACCTGTAAAGGGTGAAGAAGCGTCATGGTGCCTGCCGTGTGAGAGGCCCTCCAGTACACAACATCGTATTGAGTGATGTGATCTGTGACACCTCAAGCTCAAGCAGCTTCATGAGCTTGGTCTGAGTGTTCTGGCCATTGTGATGTGGTTTTTGTTTGTTTGGTCGTTTGTTTGGATTTTAGGGAAGTGTGTATGTTTCATTTTTTTTTTCTGAGTGAACGAGGATCATGAGAAATGATCTGAACAGCAATTTGTTTTAGTTTCGAGAGTTGATTTTTTTTTTTTTTTTTTTAAATTCTAATTTGTACAGAGGTCAGGTGTCAGGGGCTGTCAGCCCTTGCACTTGGCTGGGCAGCAAACAGCATGATATGACCAAAAAAAAATAGATAAAAAGTAAAAACCCATAATTGACCATTTTAGTGACGTCTTCAGAGACCAGAACATGGCCTGTGTATAAATTATTATTATGTATGTTGACACCATATGTATGTGCAGTCGCACATAGACATTTCTGTGCACACACAGAGATTTTTATGGAAAAAAAAATTGAAAAAAAAAATGATAGAATTTTTTAAAATTATAGACTTTGAAATGATAATAGAATTAGTTGGACATATATCTTTTACACTTGGTATGCCTTTCGGCCTAGCGGATAGCAGGGTGACTGGGCAATGGACATGTGCTGCAGAGAAACTGCCACAGTGGACAGTCTGATCTAATTGGTGCTGTTTTGTTAGAGGTTTAAGAGAAGAACCTCCGGTGCTTGGCAGTATTCAAGTTTACCCACTTTTACTTTTTGAAACTCGCATGTCTGAAACTGCATGTCATGTACTAGTCTGCGAAAGTTGCTTTTCCATACTTCAAACAACAGTAGACTGCACTGAGGTAAATGTGGATATATGGCCATTGTTTTGGTTTGTAAAGTTAGTTCTTGATTATGTGCTTTACATGGAAGACGTTTTGGATGAAGAATGACATCTGACATGTTGTTCAGTGCGTTAAACCCTTTGCCGCCTCTGCATGCTCCGTAGAAGGGTAACTCTTTCTCTGCTTTCTTCTGATGCAGTCTGGAGTTCTTCAAGCTGGTGGAAGGAAAGTCGCTTGTTGCCCACGTCAAGGAAAGGTGAGCTTCCCACTTGAAGGCCAAACATGGCAGAAAAATGTCCTCCAGAATCTTCTGTATCTGACAATATGACCTTTTTTTTTTTTCATTGTTTTTGTGTGTATATTTCTTATTGTATTTGGATGAATAATGCGGGAAAAAAAAAAAAAAAAAGAGTGATATTATGCAATTTATCACTCATCCTTTTATGTGGAATGCAATAATTTAAAAGCTTTTTAACCTTGCTGGCAGTGGTGATGACATTTTTAATGTTGTTTTATTAGCTTTGTTCTTAAACTAGCTTCATTTAAAGTCACTAGTTCTGCTGTATTTATAAAAACATTGTTCTCTTACAGTGTGGGGGAAGAAAGGGGGAGAGGATGAATCCCAGTCATATGCCCGTTTCACATGACTTGGAACCCACCCAGATGGTTCACTTTCACAGTTGTTCAAAATCACCTACAATATATGAGGAGGCATATCAGAAATTCATTTCTGTAACCTATTCATTTCAATGTGAATGAATAAACAAAACAGAAATCCTTCATTTTGATGATCTAAAAGTTATTGAAAATAATAGAATGCAAATTTTTTATATAGAAATACATAAATTAATCACCTCAGTACAGTTTAGGCTTTGACATGAAATCTCTCCCTGGTAACAAAATTGTGTCATTTTGTTAGATTACTGTTGCTTCCTGACTTTTTGCCAAGAATTTCAGTGACATGTTTTGATCTCAAGTCTATGCCCCAGTTCAAAGTTTTAGGGGTTTGGAGCTAGGGTCCTGGAAAAGAAAGTGGATTTGATACCTTCTCCTTTGTGGAATTTTTCAACGAGAGCAGTAAACTTAACATTTGTTTATTATTTTATTTTTTTCTTTTTTTTTTTTTTTCTTCTTCCACTTTTAATCATGCTTTAACTTGCAGACACCTGGTACTGTACAGGTATCTGTTTTGCATTTTTTCATTAAATTTACAAAGAAAGGGATGTTGGCTTCCTCAGCCCCTGAAAATCTCTTATTTAACATAATGTCTGGAAAGGGAGCATCAGGAAGTTTAACTCGCTGTCTTGGGGGAGAAGGGAGTTCCTAAACTGTAGACAACCAGCCCTGGCTGAAAAGACCCCACACAAGAAAGAGTCCTCTAGTTGTTGCTGACACATGCACACACACACACACTCATGCACACATGCACGCACACACACACACATACATGGTCAGGAACAAGTACAGGACTCTTTCTTGTGAGAGGCTCTTTCAGCCAGGGATATATGCATATAAATATACACGTATCAGGACGACTAGAGGACTCGTTCTTGTGTGGGCCTGTTGAGATCAGTTTATGAACTCACTTCTCCCAAGACAGAGAGTTAAACTTCCTGTTGCTCCCTTTTTGGACCTTACGAGAAAAGAGAGAAAATCAGTATCCATTTTAAGTTTCCTCATTTTTAACAAACAGTTAGGTCGTTGGGTTCTGAAATGTGGGTGTTGTTAGGGGGTGTGAACATCAGCAATGTTTGACAGTATTTTGACAAAAATCAAAGAAACACTGAGTCAGTGCATAATTCTTATTTGCAAACGAATTGCTGATTTGGAAAGAGTTTGGCAGCAAAACGTATCGGTTCAGCAGGGAAGTTTAATTTCCAATCTACCCAGTTTGGTGCAGCACTCCAGAACATTAATTAGGTAGTTTATCAGATGATTTGCTGATAACAATGTGGTAGTATTTTTAGAAAAAAGCGATGCTTGATCCCGTTGCCACTGTTCGCAAAAGGTTCTGGACCGGCCGACTGTTGGTGGAACTGTTTGACACGAGCCAGACAACGGAAGACATCAACCTGAAGATGATCCTCATCCAGCGGGGGCTGGCCGTGGCTGACCCTGCAGAGGTCAAGGACACAGTGTCGCACATTGATCTCAAGGATGTGGATGGACAAGAGATTGCCAAAGACGGCGATGTCACCTACGTACCTGGGTAAAGGCTGGGTCTCGCAGCAGTCTGGGCTAAAGGTCAGCTCACACATACATTGGTGCTAACAGGTCTGAGATAGACTTGTAATGGATTGTGATTGGTTTATGCGCAGATGTTTGCTGAAGGCCGGCTGTCACAAGTGGTTCTGTTGAGCGTAAAAAGATGTCTGTGTATTGAAGCACATTTGTGTACAGTTTGTTGGCTAAAGGTTTTTTGACAACAAGATTATTTGAGTACTTGGTGCAGATGGACCGTGAGAACAGAAGTTTGTATTGCATTACATTTTTATTGAAGTTGCTATTGAATGATTGTGTTACCATTTTTTTTTCTTTCTCTGATGTCTGGAATACATATGGCTGTTTGCTTTGTTTTTTTCACTTATTGGAGTACATTTTCTTTGTCATTTATTTACAAGTTTTAAGATTTTGTTTGATTGATGGTTTGAGTTAAGACAGGTAACAACGTGATGACTTTTGAATGTTAGACCCGGTGATGAAAGGGAAAGAGGGTGAGACAGTTGCCTTTTGTTTGTCTGACACATTGTTCGAAGGGAAAGAGAGAGAGAGAGAGATGACTGTTAAATGTAAGATTCATTGTCGAGGAATAGGTGGCAAAGAGGAATGCCTTAATGTTTGATCGATGCTGAAAAGAAGAGGAGGTGAGAGAGGCAGATTTATGTCTCGCGTGTTTGATTTATTGTTTAGAAATAGACAGGCTCAGGGAGGAACAAACAGAAAAAAAAAGAATATGTTTTATTGTTGCAAACTTTAGCAATGAATCAGGACACTTTTCTAAAGCCATAATTGAGACAAGTGAAGAGTGGTGGTACAGAATGTCTCATATGGGCTGTTTTCTTTTTTAATTTTCCTCAAATGTTTACAGGATAAAATGAAATGTTGTGTCTTTCTTACATTCATGTTTTAATCCCTTAGAGACTTTATCTCTGCATATTTCAGCAGACCTATGCCGCAGTACGCTCAAGTGCATTGTGTACACTGTTTGACAAAGAATACACTGTATTACTCTAAAATACACTTGACAGAAATGTGGCGTAGTCTGTTCACTGCTGATGTGGCAGCCAGTTTTTTCTTCGGTTTTTAGTCTCCATTTTCACAGCCAACACTTTCAGGATCAAAACTGTCACGCTTGACCTGATCTCATGCTTGATTGAAAATCATCATCATGAGGTGAGGAGTCTTCAGCTTGACATGGAGAAATTTCCCAGCAAAGAAACTGTCATGAGCAAGTAAGTTTCCCCAAACACACCAGTTGGTAGGAAAATGCTCAGCTATCAGGTCAGAATGCTCTTAGATCAGACATAGCCGGTTTTCATTTTAAAAAACTGGCAAAGTCCAAAAACCTGTAAGATTTCTACCAGCGCCAATTGTGTGAAAATGATGACAGTTCACATGGTGTGATACGTTTGTCTGTCAAACCAATTGCAAGCTGTAGAGGGATTGCTGGGTCTGTTTGGCAGCTAATGCGGTTACTAAGACTGTTGCAGACCATCTGCAGACCTCCAGTCTCATGCACAGTATTCATTGAAGTAGAGAAAACTAGTGCGAAAAGAACCAAATGAATCAGTAGCTTGTTCATTGGTTCATACCAGTTTGTTCAGTTTGTTCAGAATTACTTTCATCCGTGTAAGTATCATAACATCTCTTTTTGTTTGGAGAGAATGGGATAACCTCTGCAGATGATGATTTGTGACTCTTGTCCATTGAAGATTTATAAACGCACTCGCTTTCTGTTGTTGGTATACAGTGGGACCATTGCGTGCGCTAAAGCTGATGCAGGACAAAGCTTGCCTTTCGTTCCCTGTCATTTTTAGGTGTAACAGAAAATCATCATATATGGACAGTAGCTATGCACAGCCCGAGTGTTCCTCTGAATTTGATTATCATAGCTCTGAAGTGCTCTGTGCTATCTTGGTGTTATGATACTTTCCATGTTTTGCTTTGGTGTTTGAAGAGAAATGGCAGTTTATTTTACATGAGATCGTCTTCCCCCATTTTTTTCTTTTTCTGAAGGAATGTCACAAGTCTGTTTTTGCTTTGATATGTCTCAAATTTTCCACTTTTTTTTTTTTTTTTGGTTACACAGCTCGCTCAGTTGACTGGTTTTGTTTTTCAGTTAAATATTTATGTATCAAACAAAAATCTCAAAGTAGAAAGGGGAGATTTGGCAGAACGGGAACAGTTTTAATATCCGTCTGTTTTTCTTTTTTTTTTTAAGTGGTATTTATGCTGTGTAGGTGTTTATCAGTTTGTTAAAGTTGTATGTTAGGAGTGTTAGTGTTTATCAGTCAGTTTTTAAAAATGTGTTTGTGTATGCTGTGTCAGTGTTTATCGATTAGTTTTTTTTTTTAATTAGGTTTTTAAAGTCCGTTTTTTCAGTTATATGCGTGTGCTGTGTTTGTCTTTATCAGTTGAATTTTAAGTTGAAGTTTATCAGTCAGTTTTTTTTTTTTTTTTTTTTTTTTGTTAGAGATATATGTATATGCTGTGTTGACGTTTGTAACTGATATTTTAAAAAGTTGTATGTTTGTGCTGTGCCAGTGTTTATCTGTCAGTTTGCTTTTAAGTTATATGTGTATGCTTTTTCAGTGTTTTCCGTCAGTTTCTTTAAGTTATATGTGTATGCTGTATTGCTGTTTATTAGTCCATTTTCATTTTAAGTTATATGTATGTGCTGCATTTGTGAGCTATGCTTGGTGTTTATCAGTCAGGTTTTTTTTTAAACGATATGTGCTGTGCCTGTGATTATCAGTAAGTTTTTTTTTTTTAAGTTGTATGTGTGTACTGTGCCATGTTTTTTTTTTGGTCAGTATCTCGGGCCTGAGGTTCTAAGATCACTTGGTAGAGTTCAGGTAATGAATGAAAGGAAAACAAAACAATGCGGAAAAAAGAAATGCTTATATCTTCCATTTCGTTTGGCTGCACATATATGTGTTTATCAGTATGTATTTGTGTGTTGTTAAGTTATGATTGTTGAAGTGTGTGTGTGTGTGTGTGTGTGTGTGTGTGTGTGTGTGTGTGCGCGCATGCACATATGCACGTCTTGATGTAAATTGTTCTTGGAAACACATTACTCGCCCTCTTTTTTGTGTCCATATGGTGCTGGAATGTCTCTCGGAATCACTTTTCTTTTTTTGATCTGTTTGTTGGGTTTTTTTTTTTTTTTTTTTTTTTTTTTTTTTTTTGCCTCTAGACTGGAATCATCTCCAAGCAAAGACTCTGCCCCTCAGTCCATGGGGCCTGTCATTGGACAGACGTGGTGGCGCCCTCTGGGGGTAGAGCTCACACTCATGCAGGCTATGTGTCTAAGCAATTATTGTCGTCAGTAAGGGGTTTAGTAGGTGGTGTCCTGCGTATGTTGGATCAGAACAGGCGTCACTAAACACGACCAAAGTGACTCGGCAGCAGTGCAGTGTCTCCTCCGGTGGGTTGCCTCTTGACGACATGACATTGACTGCTCCTGCCTGCGGATTGCCGGTGCTGGGGCTGCAGCAGGGACCGACCGGGCTGTGGCTGTGGATGAGTTGTCGGAATGAGTGGTTTGGGTGCACTGCCACTGAGGTGGTGCAGAGGTTGGGATAGAAAAAAAAAAAAAAGACGCTGCTCCAGTAAAGACCCGGAGTTGAGGCCCTTCAGGATGTGTGGTGTGTGGGAGAGGTTCCACTGTCAGTGTCAGTGAGGAACACAGAATGACACACAGTGCAGACAGGTGACGTGGCACTAGAGCACTGTGTGTACTTTGTCACTCGGAGGTTCAGCATTTAATCCAAGCTTGCTGTGACAGATGCTTGAAACAGCCTTCTCTGCAGTGCTTTCCTCCATTCATGTTTGTCTACACAAAAAAAAAGAAATGCACTTGATCACAACAAAAAACACCAGTTCTCTGCCAAATTTTCGTCTTTACTTGACTTCAATCAGAGCTGTCACCTTGGAATACCTAGTAGTCCTCCTTTGACGTTTATCGTGTCTTATGTCATCGTCTATACGTATTTATTGGTCTCTCGTTTATGTCGTCATACCTGGAAGAGATTTTTGTTCTGTTTTTCCTTTCCTTCTCTCTCTCTTTCTTTCTTTCTCTGTTTTTTCTTTCTCTCTCTCTTTCTTCCTTCCTTCTTTCTTTCTTTCCTTCTTCTTTTTTTCTTTTCATTCTTTCACACACACACATGCACACACACACACACACAAAAAAAAAAGAAAGTAAGAAAACATGTTTGCAGAAAAACCATGATTCATATAGGAATGAGAGAGGGTCGTTTTATTGTTGTGTGAAAAAACATTTCAAACCGAGATTCAAGAGAGAGAGAGAGAGAGAGAAAGCATTCATTTTCAGTAATGATGTACAGTCCATTGTTGACCCGAGTACTTAACAAAATAGTTTTGATAATTATAATTAAGTTACCCATATTGTGTTCTCAAATGTACCGGTGAATTATGATGGGTTGAATGTTGAACAAATGATGTCTGTGTCACAAGTTTCCTTTCCCATGGATTGAGAGAACACTTTTTTTTTAATTTGAATTTGTACCTGCTTGCTTTGTGATTAATGATCAGTATTAGAGCACATGGTGATCAGCATTAAGAAAGAAACGTGGACAAGTTTTGTGTGTATATGTACATGTGTGCATTTAAGCAGTGCAAGAGATTATTTACATGTGTTCAAACACATTCATATATTTCTGAAAACATGTTATAGAAGATGTGGGAATGAGGAGTAGGGTTGTTTTATTCAAGAAACTTTTTTGACACTATTTTTTTTTCAAAGTTTGGAGTTCATGTTTTGTATGTGTATCTCCAAGCTCCTGTCCTCTTTTTTAATTTTTTTTGGTTTTGTTTTTATGATGTCTATCTGTCTCTCTGCTGTATGTATGCATGTGCGTAAGTGTGCGTTTTTCATGGACGTACAATGACTGAGAGTTCTCATCACTCTGCCAAGTGTTGTTTTATATTTTGTTTGGTTCTCACAGCAGCCTGTATAGTTTTAGCATTAAAAAAAAAAAATGAAATGCTACCATAGATATGAGTATCTCCATTTATGCTATATTCTATGAAACTGGCCCTGATTCAGCTAGAAATTTGGATCTGGAATTCTTTGATGCCAGCAGTTTGTCTGTTTGTAAGACTATGCTCCCAAGGTGGGTGTTGTGTTTTGTGACAATCTTCTACCATTTTTGCCTCTGTTGTCCATCTCCTGTCAGGTAAGCTCTTGTAATACCTGAGTGTGCTTAAACTCTGTTGTCCATCTCCTGTCAGGTAAGCTCTTGTAATACCTGAGTGTGCTTAAACTCTGTTGTCCATCTCCTGTCAGGTAAGGTCTTGTAATACCTGGGTGTGCTTCAACTCTGTTGTGTCATCTCCTGTCAGGTAAGGTCTTATGATCTCTGGGGTGTAGTGGAGTATTAATTGCAAAGGAGAATACAGATCCAGCTGACTTGAGCGCCAGTGGACCATAAGTATTGGATGCATTTTTGTTTTTTTTGTCAGGGGAGGGGTGGAGGCCTTGTGTTTTCTCTCTTCTTGAATGAGAAGGCAGTGCTCTTAACACAGGTTTGATCTGTAACCGCCGTGGTGGTGGCCCCTTTATTTCCAGAGGTGTGAGAGACCTCCTGCTTAGGAGGATTCCAGATTTGAGGAGTTACGGTTGTGTGGACCTGAAGAAAAGTGTTTGGTGGTTCCTCAGTGTCGGCAGCTCAACCTGTAGAACAAAAAAGACTTGTCATTTCGTTTCACGACTGTTTTGGCTGTCTGCTGTTGTTCAGATTGGAAGTTGAAAGCACAGCTTGTTAGGAGTAAAAGAAAATAGGATGATGAAATGAAGCGAAAAAGAATCCTGTCAATGGGAAGATGAAAAATCAAAGCCCCCCATAACACCCATAAGATAATGGCAATACTTCAGTTCATCTTGGCCTTTCTCAAGCCACGCTGAATCAAATGAATGTCAGAAAAGTAGTTTTGAGATGAGAACTTTGAATGTTCGTTGAATGTTTGGGGTTTTTTCGTCTGTTTTTTTTAATGTTGAATCTTTCTTTTGTTGCTTTCATTTTTTGCATGCTGTGTGTGTTGTTGGCATTAGTGAAACTGGGGTAATTACTCCTGAGCGTAGAGAAGCGGTGTGTCTGGTTTTTACATGTGTGAAAACACCATGTCAAAGGAAAAAGATACATTTCCTTGTTGACATTTTTTGTTTCTTTGTTGTTGTTTTTTTAACATAGGCAGACCCAGGCATCGTCACTTTTTTTGTTTCATCACCATTGCTCAAAACCAGAATCAAAACCGAAATAAATCAGTATGTGTGTGTGTGTATATGTTGAAATTCTTTTTTTTTTTTTTTTTTTTTTTTTGCTGTTTGTCGTTGTCATTATGCAAGGATGATTGGTGTATTTTTTAAGTCTGACAGCCATAGAAGGAAAAAAAATCTCGAGTGTTTAATTTCTTGCAGTTTTCAAAGCATTTATCTGTTCATTTCTTGTGTTTTCATGTATTTGGACTTGTTTTCATGAATATGTGTATGTGTGTGCATTTGTGTGTGTTTGTGTATGTGTACATTCTACTCCAGCTTGTTAACGTTTATTTCTGTAGATGCTATTGATCGCTTGTCCACGCCTGTTCTTTTCTGCTGCAGCTTTTAGAAATTGTCATTCCTCTTTTTGTACCAGGTTTCTTCATTTCTTCTTCTTGCTCCTCATCATCTTCTTCTTCTCTCTCTCTCTTTCTCCTTTCTCTGCCTCTCTTTCTTTCTCTCGCCTCCCCCCCCCCTCTCTCTCTCTCTCTCTCTCTCTCTTCAGCTGTTCAGTCACGGAATAAGTCATTCTTGAAGTTTTTGTTATGGAAATTTATGGATTGTATGGTACTCATTGCAGTTTTATTTTGTAACAAAACAGTTATTTAAACTGAGCAGCATTTTCAAAGCACCACTTTTTAAGGGACAAAAATCGTCATTTTGATTTAACACTATCAGCACACACACCCTCTTTCTGCTCTGTGTGCCCAGTTAACACTGCAGTCACGGCACTGGCATTCCCCCAGGACACCTGATTTTGACCATTTTAATTAACTTTCCTTAAAAGCCATGATCCCACAGTGACTTTAATTTTGTACAGTGAAATAGAGCTATCTTTCATCATTTTCTTGATGAGAAATGTTTTAAAAATTCAAAATGATTACGTTGTTGTTTGTCGCTGGATTGAGTGGAAATGACATACTTCGAACAAGGAGCGCTGTGAGCCTGATGTCTTTGAGTGAACCAAACAGAAACTCCTGCTGGGTCAACTCTACTGTAAGCCGGTTCAAAGGAGAGAGAGAGAACACGTTCGTTTGGTACGGTCCCTAACTGAAGTTGGGTTACAATGAAAACAAAACACGAACAGACAGTCACTTATCGCTGTAAATTGGGGTCAAAGTGGATGTGAATTGGAAACCCATTCCACATCCATTTAGCACCCAACTTGAGGAGACTGGTGACGCCTGTTCCTGCTTCACCGAATGTTATTTGCCTTGCCTGAAGAAGACCAAAGAGGCCGAAACATGTTGTGTTTGTCTTCTAATTTGTTTGTTTCCGTCGTCTGGCAGAAGAGTAATTTTTCTTTAAAGTTTGTTTCGGTTCCTGTCTGCAGTTGCCATACTTTGGAACTATCTCCCAGTTGAATTAAAGTCCCACTGCCTCTGCCATGTCTCCGCTTCAGAATTTCAGCCGTGACTCCCATGTCTTAGTTCCTGATCCTTTTTTTGCTCGGCTGTCAGACTGGATCAGATGACTGTCGAACAGTGTTTTTTGATTGTATGACTTGTGGGCCTGATGTCTTTGAGTGAAACCAAACAGAAACTCCTGCTGTGTCAACTCTACTGTAAGCCGGTTCAAAGGAGAGAGAAAAGAAGACAGTCGTTTGGTACGGTGCCTAACTGAAGTTGGGTTACCAGACGGGAAAGGGCTGGTGAGTCTTGTTCCATTATTAAACTGCTGTTTTAAAAACCGTGCACTGCAGCAGAGTGCCTTCTTTCTTTTGCTTGTCATTGTCAGAGCCAGGAAGCATTCATTTGTTTTCTGTTTATGTCCCTTTTCTGGCTTTTGACTGTGCCATTTCCAGTCATTTTTGCAGACATCAGAGAGATCTATTGTTGCACTGGTTAAAAACCGCATACTGTAGCAGAGTGTGTTCTTTCTTTTGCAGAGCCAGAGAGCACCTGTTTGTTTTCTGTTCGTCTTTGATTGGTGCCATTTCCAATCCTTCAGCTGGCATCAGAGAGATCTGATGTGTCGCATTGCGTAAAATATCTTCATTTTCCTCATTGGCTGGGAGTCAAAGAAATCCATGTCTGTTTTTCCATGACTGACTGTTCCACTGGCCAAGATGCTGTTAGACATAATTTGTCTGCTCCAGTGCAATTTGATTACATGTTTTTGTAGGCAGTCTACAAGAATCAAACTAGCAATAAATAATTTTATATTCATTAAGCCAGTTTTTATATTGATTTCACTCGTTAGTACAATTTCATATTGTGTTCACTTTGTTAGAGGGGTTGCATATTGTGTTCACTTGTGGGGGCGGTTGTATGTATTTTGTTCACTTGTTAATAAAGCTTGTTAAATAATTTCTCAGCTTCCATTCTGTCTTGTGGTCTGTGTGTATGTGCACAAAACAAGCAATGAGAAACAGTTGGGAGGAGTGTTAAGATTGGAAGATTATTAGATTGTTCAGATTTAGTTTTTGCCTTTTCCCTTCATTTTATCCTTCAATTTTCATTGAGCCTGTATCTTGGATACAAAATTGAAATGGGTTATTAAAGTACAGATAAGAAATGGTAAACAAGGGAAAAATCTCAGCAAACACATCCCAGTTATAGAATTCTTCCCCTTTCTTCCAATGACCCCCACACACCTTCCAAGCTGCCTAAATTCTAAACCTTTACATGTCGGTAACTGTTAGCGCCGACAGCGGGGTATTAGTGGAAAAAGAAGGAAAAGAAATCAGACTACATGTTATAGAATAAAGAAAATTAAGCGCACGCATACACACACACACACACGCACACACACACACACACACACACACATATACTATTCGGCTGTGTATTTGGAAGTCCAGGTATTCAGGCAGAAACTGAAATCCTGGCACAGAAAATTTATGTGGTGTCTCTAGATTGTTAATATTTTATTTGGGTAGTTTCTGGTTCGATAACTGTGAGGGTCTTTCGGAAAAAAAACCCAGGCTTTTGTGCAGCATGTTTTTATTTCCTGGTTTTTAAACAAAACCATCATGTCCATTTCCTGTGTGTTGTGTGTATGTGAAGCATTGATGGGTCTTACATCACTTGCCCAAAATGTCAGTCTTTTGAAGGGATGAACAAAAACAATTATAAAACCCATTCTCTGTTTTGTTTATTAAGACAAACAAACGAAACAAAACAAACCTGATGAGAGAATATAGTGAGGTCTTTAGGAGGATATAGGTAAATCCAATATCACACGAAGCTGAGAAGCCCAACCCAGGTTACCACCATACTGTAAGGACAACACAACATGCACTCAAATGCAAATTTTTAAAAAAGAGATTTAAAATAACCTCACCATAAAACATGGACAAACGAATTACAAGATAAAACACAACGTGGTGGAGTTAGTTCAAATATCTTTTAAAATTTTGTTTTAACCTCCGCCAGCAGTCGCCTCACTGTTCAGCTAATGCACTTGAAAACCTACATAGGCTGCTGTCTCTGTTGCCACCTTTACATTTCAACCACATGCACGCACACATCCTCCCAAAGATATTCAGTGTTTAGCATGCTTTGCTCAAAATCTGTGATAACTGCCATCATCAGATTTAAATTATCTTGAACAAGATTGCAGTCGTACTTACGAAACTGATAACGCTATCTAGCTCTATATGTGATGTTTCACAATTTTATCTCTGTCAACATGAATGTCTGTACCTTGATAAACAGGATGTCATTCAATTTTGTTTTGTATGTGATTTTTTTTTGTGCCCATCATCGACTGCAATGTTGGTCCTACATACATTAAGACTGTTTTTCTGCTTTGAACTCTGAATTCCAGATGTGGACTGCTCTGTGGGATAAGAACCATGAGTGCCATCAAAAGAAGGCACACATTGGACTAGTTTCTCTGGAGTGGCACAGATGGAGGTTGGTCACACTTTCTCTGTGATTGGTCATTTTCTCTGTGATTGGTCATTTTCTCTGAGATTTGTCATTTTCTCTGTTATTGGTCATTTTCTCTGTGGTTGGTCATTGTCTCTGTGATTGGTCATTTTCTCTGTGATTGGTCTTTTTCTCTGTCTGTGAGAGATGAATGGACTTCCTACATTGAAAGGCCTCATGATGTGCAGGTGTTTCTCCTTATTTGTAGGGGAAAGGGATAAACATCTTGCAGGTCTCCAAAACAGGAATGTAGATGAAATATTACGTGCACACACACACACACATGGGCATGCACATACACACACACACACACACACACACACACACACACACACACACACACACACACACACACACACACACACACACACACACTCACTCAACAACTGTGGACAGGATCCAGTGAGGACCAGATAAACCAACAATGTCTGATGGTGCTTGACCTCGCAGCCTCTAACTTATGACTCAAATCATAGCGCCAGAGCAACTGGTAAAAAAAAATAGACATCTTTCATCGTAATCAGATAAGATAAGATAATGTTGCTTATAGGCCAGCCGACCGCAAAGGGCCATATCAGGGCTGATCATAATCAAAACTAAGGCCAGACTGAAGAGGCTTCAGAGAGACAACGAGACTGGCAAAACACAGCAGTCTTTCAGAACTGCCACCTCGGCTGCAGCCAGGACCCACTGTGGGTATTGAGA
>JADBJO010001075.1:112500-120000 GCA_016801955.1 Conus betulinus
CCAATTCCACGGGTGGCTAACATTGAAAGAGATGTTTGTTCGCTGCTCATCTTAACCTGTTCTCCTTCCGCTGGTTTTAGACCGGAAGTCACCTTTGACATTCTTGGAATGATTATCTCCCCTTGCTACATCACTTGGATGACGTTCAACGTACATCATTGGAAAGATTCATCCACACGGAGAATATCCCAAACAACAATTTCAAAAGTAAAACTACAATTCTGATTATTGAACATTTACCAAATAACGTAAAGTCAGTGGATGAAATTGTCCTAAACTTTGCGCCCCGTGTTCACTGATGCAACGCACACTGGGGTTTGTAACGATTTGTAAAATTCGATTCTCTTTGGTAAAATAGAAGTCCGTGCCACATCACAGCACTCATCTGCGGGACAGCAACTGGGATTTCAATCAATCAGAGAAATTTGTGTTTTGACAGTCATGGTATGCATGTGTTTAGGTAGGTTCACCAAAGAGACTGGAAACATCTCAGTCAATCCATCCACCATGAGCTACCACTGATGGAAATACCGAGATTTGTGGAATCGCTATTACAGGTTGCTCTCTCTCTCTCTCTGTCTCTCTCTCTCTCTCTCTCTCTCTCTCTCTCTCTCTCTCTCTCTCTCTCTCTCTCTCGCTCTGTGCCACTTCAACGGGTTATCACGGCACCACTCATTCCGGTTTCCGGCCAACAGTCACATCCTGGCTTGTCCTCATCTCAAATTCTTGGAACAGGCGTTCATCGTACAAACAGGACAAGCTACACCACTTTGGTACTCCTTTACAGTCATCTGGCTTTGAACAAGGAAGCATATTAAGTCATCCTGGCTTGAAGGATGATGCGCTTCAACAACAACAACCTGTCTTGGCTTAAGGCTGCGTCAGGCCATAGACTAGAACACCAAGGCTACATCAAAATGTTGTTATGCCCTGTATAGTTATGCAGGGATCGTCTTCAGCTGTGACAAACTCCTAGCGTAGCATAATCAGTCTCCAAAAATCCCCCCGAATCCGGAATGTGGCTGCCCATGTGGAGGGGGTAATTAAAACGTGGTCACACACGTAATGTTCTCATTCCCAGCCGATGCTTCTGTACCATAGTGTTCAAGTACTAAGGCTGTTCGGATGATCCCCGGAGTCTTTCAGCCAGGGCACGACAACAACAAGAAGGCCCGTTTCATTGTGACAGACATTTAGTACCAATAAAGAGGCTATAGATATAGTTGCACTTACAAAAAAAATAAATAAGATAAAAAAAAAAAAATAGAAAAAAGAAGAAGAGAAGAAGAAAGAAAGAAAATTCTGCGTGCTGCAAGAAGAATTTTGACCACAGGAACCATGAATGAATGAGGCTCGCAACCTGTTAAAAAAAGAAAAAAAAAAAAGGGGGGGGGGGGGGGGGGCTATTTCTTTATTGCCTGGTATAGGAAATGTAAAAGAACCACCCTTTTCGTATTCAAACACAGCAAAGCACATTAAGGGGCTCAGTACATGTGTAGGAAGCCAGAGAGGCCCGTGAAAGACAAGGAGGGAAAGGCAATACAAGGTGAGGATGGACAGAAACAGAGATGGAAAGAGCACTTTGAAGAACTACTACTAAACAGGCCAGCGCCAGAATATCCACCAAACATCCAGCCAGCTGAGAATGTCTTCCTATCAACTGCGGTGCACCTACCAGAGAAGAGATCAGAGAGGCGATAAAAAAGCTAAGGAACGGGAAAGGCTGCAGGCCCAGACAATATACCTGCAGAGGTTTTGAAGATGGATACAGAAACCACAGTAGAGATATTACACCCTCTTTTTGCAAGGATTTGGGAGGAAGAACAGGTCCCAACAGAATGGAAAGAAGGTTACCTGATCAAACTGCCGAAGAAAGGTGACCTCAGCTCATGCACCAACTACAGAGGCATCACATTGCTGTCAATCCCAGGAAAGGTATTCAACAGAATCCTATTGGAAAGGATGAAGAACCAAGTAGACGCACATCTCAGAGATCAGCAAGCGGGCTTCCGCAAGGACAGATCCTGTACCGACCAGATTGCCACACTCCGCATCATCCTGGAGCAGTCGTCAGAGTGGAACTCACCACTGTTATCACTTTCATCGATTACGAGAAGGCTTTCGACAGTGTCGACAGAGCATCTATCTGGAAGCTGCTGCAACATTATAGTGTACCACAGAAGTTCATCAACATCATCCGAAATTCTTATGAGGGGATGACCTACAGAGTGGTACATGGAGGTCAACTTACAGATGCTTTTGAAGTGAAAACAGGAGTGAGACAAGGGTGCCTTCTCTCACCATTCCTGTTCCTTCTCGCTATAGACTGGGTTATGAAGACGTCAACTGCAGGCAAGCGCAATGGCATCCAGTGGACTCTGTGGAAGCAGCTGGACGACCTAGACTTTGCCGATGATTTGGCCCTTCTTTCACACACCCAGCCACAGATGCAAAATAAGACCGCAAACAGTGGCAGAAACGTCATCCAGCATTGGACTGAACATCCACAAAGGAAAGAGTAAAGTCATGAAAGCCAATGCCACAACCAAGACCCCATCATGCTAGAAGGCAACGCGCTGGAGGAGGTGGACAAATTCACTTACCTTGGTAGCGCGTCGTCGACATACAAGGTGGTACAGATGCTGATGTCAGAACCAGAATCGAAAAAAAGCGAGAGAGCAGCCTTTCTCCAGCTGAGAATATCTGGAAATCAAATGTCATCTCCAAGAAGAAAACCAAGATAAGGATATTCAATAGCAACGTCAAATCAGTACTTCTTTATGGAGCTGAGACATGGCGAACCACAGTTACCATCACCAACAAGATCCAGACTTTCATCAATTCCTGTCTGAGGCGCATACTGAGGATCCACTGGCCAGACAGGATCAGCAATGAGGACCTGTGGCAACAGACAAATCAGAAGCCAGCCGATGCAGATATTCTCCAAAGGAGATGGAGGTGGATAGGCCACACCCTAAGAAGCCTGCCGACAACACCTGGGTTGGGCATAGAATAGACCCACTGCCCTGCCATGCATGTCGTAAGAGGCGACTAAGGCAGGACTACCTCGCCCCGAGGATAAAGGGTTTGCGTAGGGCTAACAACCCTACCTGTAAAAAAGACCAGTACAGAAGCATCGACGACAACGAACCAAAACATTCACCTGGGCAAGGAAGGGTCTCCATCCCGGAGACTTAGGACGCGGTGCAGTGAAAGCCGAAAGGAAGCTGCAAGGCTGGCTCCCCTTCTAACACCCAGGACAACAACGAGAGTAGCCACATGGAACATCAGGACAATGTATGTGACGGGAAAAAAAAAACCATCCAAGTTGCGAGAGAGATGAAAAACTACAAGATCGGAGTGCTAGGACTGAGTGAGACAAGGTGGCTACAGTCAGGACAGCTGAGACTTTCATCTGGAGAACAGCTGCTGTACTCAGGACACACAGAAGATTGAGCCCCCCACACTGAGGGTGTGGCCCTGATGCTGGCACCGGAGGCACAGGGGGCACTCATCAGATGGGAACCTGTCAACTCCCGCATCATCACAGCCAAGTTTACACAAGAAGAAGAATGGCATCAGGCTGAACATCATCCAGTGATATGCTCCCACCAATGATGCGGAAGAAGAGAGAAGAAAGATGACTTCTACCAGCAACTACAGACAGTGATAGACAGAAGAGGAGCAAAGGACATAACCATACTGATGGGAGATTTCAACGCTAAGATTGGAACGGATAACACAGGCTACGAGGACATCATGGGGACACACGGACTGGGACACATCAACGAGAATGGTGAGCGCTTTGCAGACCTGTGCGCCCTGAACCAGCTGGTGATAGGAGGAAGCATCTTCCCACACAAGCGCATCCACAAGGCTACATGGAGATCCCCAAACCATGTCATGGAGAATCAGATTGACCACATCTGCATTAGCCGCAAGTTCGGGAGATCATGGCGGGATGTACGAGTGATGAGGGGTGCTGACGTGTCATCAGACCACCACCTTCTTTTAATAACAGTGAGACTTTCGCCTCAAGAGATTCACCAACGCCAACAACACACGGGACAAGGTACAATGTCGGACTGCTCAAAAACAGGGGACACACGGGCAGCATTACAGATCAGCCTTTCCAACAGGTTCCAGCCGCTACAAAGAGCTGATAGAAGACGGTGAGACGGAGATCGAGACATAGTGGGAACACTGCAAGAGGCTCTGGCATGACACATGTGAAGAGATCCTTGGCAAGAAGAAGACCCACACAAGGAATGGATCTCTGCCGACACCATCCACAAGCTGGAAACAAGGAGAGAGAAGAAAACTACGCTGAACACGAGCTGAACAAGAGCAGCTAAGGCAAAGGCACAGGAAGACCACACAGCAGCGAACAGATAAGTAAAGAGGAGCATCAAGAAGGACAAGAGGGACTACTTTGACGACCTGGCCAGACAAGCAGGGGCAGCAGCCAGACAGGGGAAGCTGAAGGACCTGTACCTGGTGACCAAGAAACTGACAGGCAAGTTCCAGCAGACAGACAAGCCAGTGAAGGACAAGAACGGGAAACCCACTGACAACAACCGAGGAACAGCTGAAACGATGGGCAGAACACTTCAGGGAGCTGCTGAACCACCTGTCCCTGACGCACCACCAGACATCCCACCCGCAGAGTCAGAACTGCCAATCAGTTGCGCGACAAACCCTCAGAGGCAGAGATCAAGAAGGCCATCACGACTCTGAAAATGGGAAGACTGCAGGGCCGGACGAAATACCAGCAGAAGCCATCAAAGCAGACACAGAGACAGTTTTCAATATGCTATACAGCCTCTTCAGCAAGATCTGGGAGAAGGAGGAGGTACTGGGCCCAGTGGAAAGAAGGAATCATCATCAAGCTGCCGAAGAAAGGAGACCTCAGGGACTGCAGCAACTACCGAGGGATCATGCTCCTGTCAACGCCAGGCAAGGTTCTCAACAGGGTTCTACTGGAGAGAATGAAAGGCTGTCGACTCCAAGCTCCGAGACCAGCAGGCAGGCTTCCGGCGGAACAAATCATGTGCCGACCAGATCGCCAGCCTGCGCATCGTTGTGGAACAGTCGCTGGAGTGGAACTCCCCCCTCTACATCAACTTCATAGATTATGAAAAGGCCTTCGACAGTGTGGACAGAGAGACGCTGTGGAAGCTGCTGAGGCATTACGGAGACCCCCGAGAAGATCATCTCCCTCATCCAGTGCACTTACCAGGACATGAACTGCAGGACTGCCTACGTCGTCAGCCGTCTGAAAGTTTCGAGGTGAAGACTGGAGTTCAGCAGGGGGTGCCTTCTGTCGCCGTTTCTTTTTCCTCCTGGTCATTGACTGAATCATGAAGACCACTACAACAGGCAGGAACAACAGTATACAGTGGACACTCTGGACGCAGCTCGACGACCTCGACTTTGCTGACGACCTGGCGCTCCTATCACACAGCCACAGCCAGATGCAGGACAAGACCACTCGCTTGGAGACCACATCAGCCGGGACAGGGCTCAAGATCAACAGGAAGAAGACCGAGCTGATGAAAATCAACACCACTGCCAACACACCAGTCACAGTCGGTGGAGAGCCCATCAGGGAGGTGGAGTCTTTCGTTTACCTGGGAAGCGTGGTTGACCAACAGGGAGGTACGGACCGAGACGTCACAGCCAGAATCGGCAAGGCAAGAGCAGCTTTCGTCCTGCTCAAGAACATCTGGGCATCTGAAGGAATCAGCTTAAGAACCAAACTCTGCATCTTCAACTCCAGTGTGAAATCTATTCTGCTCTATGGATGCGAGACATGGCGGACAACACAGACGATGCGATGCAACAAAAGATTCAGACATTCTTCAACACCTGTCTGAGGCGCATCTACAAAATCCGATGGCAGGACAAGATCCGAAACGAAGATCTGTGGGAGTGCGCGGGACAGGAACCAGTGGCCAAGCAGATACTGCGAAGGAAGTGGGGCTGGATTGGGACACACCCTCAGGAAGCCAGCGTCCAGCACCACACGTCAAGCCCTGATCTGGAACCCGCAGGGAAAGAGGAAGAGAGGCCGGCCTCGCAACAGCTGGAGGCGAGACACCGAGGCGGAGTTGAAACAACAAGGGACGAACTGGACTGGAATGACCAGAACAGCCCAGAACAGAGTGCGATGGCGAAGGTCGTCGATGGCCTATGCTCCACCGGGAGCGATGGACATAATGAATGAATGACATGTATAGGAACCACTGTTTCCATCAAACACAGCTAAAGCACTTCATTGTCTGAAAGAGACAATGTATGGAAGCACCCTCTTCGTATTCAAACACAGTACAGATCTCTATGGTCTAAAATACAAAATAGACTGGAACTACTGTCTTCAGGTTATAACAAAAAAGTGTTAAAGCACTTTATGGTCTGAAATCTAAAAAAAAAAATTAGAAAAAACCAACTTGTTTCTATAAAAAAAAAAAGCAACAGTAAAGCACATAATGGTCTCAATACAAAATGTATAAGAATCATTCTGTCTTATTAAAAACAAACAAACAAACAATCAAACACTTCATGGTCTCACTCAATTCAGAACAGAATGTGTACCCTGTCCAATATGTTAATGAACAATGCAAACTCTCATGACAGCTAGATCAGTCTAATGCTGGAAACCCTGGATTTTAACTCTCTAAACAGAACATTGCGACATAAAGTGTTATAACACGCACCTGTTCGCATGCACTTCAGTCTATCATCATGTATGACAATTGTAAAAAGTTGAGTGGTCTGGAAGAGAACTGTTGGCAGAAGAACTATAAGCAAATGGAACCAAATGACACATCACTATCATGACGGTTCACACACACACACACACACACACACCACACACACACACACACACACACACACACACACACACACACACGCACATAGACTGCCCCATGTCAATCTGTTTGATGCAAACAGATTTGATTTTGAAAAGCCAAAACTAGCAAGCTTTGAAAGAAAAAAAAAAAAGGAAGAAAAAACACAATATTTACATAAATATAAGCCTTTGCATCCATACGATATCTCATGGTCACTCAAATGTTTTTCACACTATACCAAAGCACTAACAATCTCCACTCTCAAATTAACATCTTCAACAGACATTGAGTTTCTTTATGTTAGTTCTTACTAAAAAAAAAAAAATAAATAAATAAAAATAAATATAAAAGAGTAGAAAAGTTAATCAAACCAGATACATAATTCTGTCTCAGGTGTCTGATCAGATGAAATATCAGAATAACCGAAAAGCAAAAAATAACAACAACAACAACACACACACACACACACACACACACACACACACACACACACACACGCACACATATACATGCACGCACGCACGCACCCACCCACCCACACACACACAGACACGCACGCGCGCGCGCGCGCACGCACGCGCACGCACGCACGCACGCACGCACACACACACACACACACACTCCTGTCACTAAATTCGTGAACTCC
>JADBJO010001075.1:145000-147500 GCA_016801955.1 Conus betulinus
CCATTAAGTTAAGTAATAACGCTACTTTGAAACTCAGCGACAACACCCCATTTTGCGGCAAGAAGTCAAGGGACGTCACTGCAAGACCAAGATCTTTGTCGCGGTAAGACAAGAAAAGACCATAGCGATTTCAAACAATTATTTCCGCTTTAAAAAGGGGGGGGGGGGGGGGGGGGGGGCAGGGGCAAAGAAAGAAGAAAAAAATTGGGACAGATTGGATTTTGTCATTCATAATCCAGTTACACAGGCAGATTCAACTACTGCACTTTAAACCAGCCGGTGGAGAAAAGGTTAAATTAAGGCATGTTGCGTGGCAAAGAATGTGAGGATTGTGTCGAAGGATGGAGGGGCTGTTATGAACTTAATCAGTCGGTGAGTGGACACACGGGCGCTGACCATTGCTGCGTGTCTTCTTGTCTCCACCACAGTGTGGCGTCTTCCAGTGGCGCACAGTCCCCGTCTGGTCGCCAGCTGTTTCCGCCTGTCAAGTGGATCCCTGACTGATGACTGTGGCAATGGTGTTAGGGCACAACTGAGTGGGCAACATTTCCTGCCCTAGAAGTGACATCATCACATGGGATGCAGATACACTCACACACACACACACACACACAGGCAGACAGACAGACAGACGGACAGAAAGCAGCCACGCCATGGTTCCAAAGAAAGATAACGGAAGCAAGAGACAAAGCGTTTAGAGGAGGAGACGTAAAGTGGGTGTCGCCCGGCTCTGGCGGTAACGTGATGACGTGGTGACACAGTCCACGCCCCGGGGGATGGAGAGCAGCTGGTCTCCGGAAGTGGACTGTGTAACGCTTTCGGCTGTCACCGGCGACAAAGAGGGAGCAGTTACGTCTCTTTGCTAGTCCCTTGCCGGCAGTAGATGGTGTCCTGTAACGAGCGCGGTACCGACAGGGCGTTTCGACCTGCCATGCCATGTGGTTTACCGTCTGGCTGGTCACGTACGCTCTGTCCAGGGCGTGTAGCTTTATGTGTCACAGATCACGTTGCTGCAACAACTCTCCTCTTATCTCCATCTTACCAGTTTGTTACAGGAGTCACGTGCGATGCTAGTCAGATGTTTGTTTTCGTTGCTGCAGGTGTCTGTCTGCACGTGGTGAATGAAGTCACCTCGCACATCAATGTGACAGGTTGAAGACCTCCAAGATCCGACAGATCATGGTTGATCCGAACTGTATCATGTCAGACTACACGTGTTGAGAAGTCTCTGTTTCCTTGCGAACACATAACTAAAATTCCCTTCCGTCACAACTTCTCTCGGCTGTCTTCTTCATCTGTCAACCTGTCAAATCAGGCAGACATCAATAAACATGATGGTGAGGTTGACCCTCTAGAGGATCAAGCCCCCTTCCTTCCTCCCCACCCTCCCCTCCCCCCGTTTTCATCGACCCACCATGAGCCATAAGAAGAAAAACAGTCTGCTTCAGTGGCTAAAGCTCAATACTGGAGCATTCCAGAGAGGGGAATGTTTATCTCTCCTCCTCTGAAATCCTAAGTTAGGTTTCACTGATTAACCCACACCAAAAGTAAGTGGAATTTAGCTTGTAAGAGTCAATCTGCCTTAACCCACACTAAAAGTAAGTGGAATTTAGTGTGTAAGAGTTCATCTGCTGTGTGTATATATAGAATTAGAAAGGGCGTGTCTCTAAGAAAAAAACAAAATGAACACACATGTCGCCAGCTATTCACTTACTACAGAAAACGCTGCATGTCTTGTCCAGTGTGTTTAATAGCACAAGAACATGAAACCAAATGTCCATTGTGTAGTCAGATCAAAGAGCAACCTAACTTTAACGTGACTGCTGGTTGAAACTTGGAATCTAAACTGATTAAGTTCATGCACTGACAAGTGAACTGCAAGCACAAAAATCAGTTTGGCCAGATTCCTAGTGTTGCATTGATAATGCCATCATGGAAATCAGGGACTGTGTTGATGAACAGGTTTTGTTGCGTCTGTGATTCTGTCGCATCGAAGTACCCTTTTACAAAAGTGTCCCGATTTAGTGTTTGTATATATTATCTGTTTATTTATTTACTTTATTCGTTCATTTACTTATTTATCTATTTATTTATTCATTTATGTATCATTCATTTCTCTTTATCAAAAAAAAAAATTCCAATCATATTCATCTGTTTACTAATTCTGTTGTTCTTGTTGTCGTAGTTGTTGTTGTAATCGTTGTTGTTTCCATCATTCACCGTCATTACAATTGTGTTCTTCCGTCCTTATCTCCTCTTCGTACCCCCCCCCCCCCCCCCCCCCCCCCCCCCCCCCCCCCCCATCCAAGAAAGCTGTTGGTCCTTCGTAATTCCGTTTCGGAGTTCAGATCTCTCTCTCTCTCTCTCTCTCTCTCTCTCTCTCTCTCTCTCTCTCTCTCTCTCTCTCTCTCTCTCTCTCTTCTCTCTCTCTCTCTCTTTCTCCCCCCTCTCTCCCTCTCTCTCTCTCACCTCTGGCCTGCCCTCTCATTTCACGGGCAAA
>JADBJO010001075.1:157500-170000 GCA_016801955.1 Conus betulinus
GAAGTGAAAAAAGAAATCCAATCACACAATATGTGAAACTGTAAGGAGAGCGTCCAATGGACCACTTTTGTCAGTTCTTGAGCACTGTCAATCACATTTGGATAGGTAGTACGATGCAGTCAATTAATGTGTAGAAGGGTGAACGGTTAACCACTCAGAAAAATGATAAACAAATCTAAAGATAAATACCAGCTGAACTATGTGACAAACTTTCGCAAATTGTGTAAAGATAAAACCAGTCATTTAACACTCTAGATAGAGACAGGGAACCAGATCCATCAGATGAAGTATCGTCACCAGTTTTGCTAATAACCTCCTTTGCTCTTGGGCAGTAAATTAATAGATGTTCCACTCCAACTCTTTCTCCACACATACATGTAACATTTTTGCTGAATTCTGATCGAAGTGAATTCAAACGCATTCTGCGCATTAAGCTTTGTATTTCTCTAGGTATGGAGGCAAGGTAAAAAAAAAATTTTTAAAAAAGCAAAATGCTGTGTGTGTGTGCGTGTGTGTGTGTGTGTGTGTGTGTGTGTGTGTGTGTGTGTGTGTGTGTGTGTGTGTGTGTGTTTTAAAGGACCACCGTAAATCTTTTCAGAAGTCAATGGATTATGGAGACAGAAAAACACCGAACTCGTGCCATCATGCTTAAAATGAGAGACAGACAAACAAACAGGCAGGCAGATAGACAAACAGACACAGACACACACCTGAAGCCGGGAGGGCGACGGACTGCCCAGCAGCAGACCCAGGAAGACCGCTGCCCCTAAGTCAAGGGACAGAGCACCGCTGGCCATCCTCCTGCCGGCCTGACGTGTGATGATGATAGCCTTGGTCACTGCTTCGCTTCTGACTGCCTGATGACGGAGCTGTCTGGAGTGGCTGAGTTTTACGTCCTCGCAGCAAAAGCTTGTAGGGACAAGTGTGTCGTCGCAGCAAACTGCAGCATGGAGTCGTTTGACAACGGATCTCTGTCTGTCTGTCTGTCTGTCTGTCTGTCTGTCTGTCTCTCTCTCTCTCTCTCTCTCTCTCTCTCTCTCTCTCTCTCTCTCTCTCTCTCTCTCTGTTACCCTTGGAAATAAATATCATCATCATCATCATCATCACTCACCTCTCTCTCTCTCTCTCTCTCTCTCTCTCTCTCTCTCTCTCTCTCACACACACACACACACACACACACACACACACACACACACACACACACACACACACACACACACACACACACACACACACGCCTGGCTTGATCAAGAACGATTAACTCTCGTGCAACTGTCGACCGCACAGAGGCGGTGCATAGGGGACAAAGGTGGGGCGTGTGGGGAGGGAGGGGATGGAGGAGGAAGGGGGTGGGGAAATGATGGCAGGAGGTAGGAGGGTCGAGCTGTGCGGAGGGAAGGGGGAGGAAGTGGTGGGGGATGTATTGTGTTTTTGTTTGTTTTTTCTTGTTTTGTTCATATGTTTAAATGGGTCGAGGAACGATTTTAGTTCAGATCTACTTGGAGAGAGAGAGAGAGAGAAAGAGAGAGAGAGAGAGAGAGAGAGAGAGAGAGAGAGAGAGAGAGAGAGAGACAGACAGTCAGACAGACAGAGACAGACAGACAGACAGACAGAGAGTGTTTTTAGCGTTTGTTTAAATGGGAAAAAAAAAATCGATGTAAATCTGTTTGCACACACACACACACACACACACACACACACACACACACACACACACACACACACACACACACACAGAGGGAGAGAGAGAGAGGGAGAGACAGACAGACAGACAGTTGATAATGCGAAATAAAAAGAATTTTACATGTGCGTACATCAGGGAAAGGAATTTCGAACACACACACACACACACACACACACACACTGTCACGGACGGCTCAGCTTTTGAACTCTTTCTTGATAGGTCCACATAGGGAAACTAGAGTTCTCTTCTGTTAATGGTTTTATAGTTCCCTAGTCACTTTTGGATACGTTCTATACTTTCCGTACTCCTTCATATTCCTTTTCATTCATAAGGATTAGGGTCTCTTTATAGTGATTTATTGTTGATTTTACTAACTTTTCCCTTCTATACTTTTGGATGCTCCATCTTTTAGGAGCACGAAACCGTGCTTTTCGCAACCCCGATTTCTCTGTGTGTGTGTGTGTGTGTGTGTGTGTGCGCGTGTGTGTGTGTGTGTTTCCTTTCTTCCCTACTCTTCTATTTTTAGCATATGTGAGCCGCCCGTGGACCGTCCTCCCTCATCCCCCCTCCACGTTCTTCATTTTTTTTTTTGTAATTTTTTTTTTTTTTTTTTAGAGTGAGATCAAGTTTCCATCCACACAAGTAGGGTCTTTTTTTTTTTTACTCGCACGTGCAATCCGTGCGGTTTTACAACTTCCGTGCATTATTGACTGCATGTGTGAACTGCTCAGTTGTAGGTTTTATGGTTTGGTTTGGGGAGTCGGAGGGACAGAGGGGGGGAAGGATTTCAGAGGACCACGATCCTCAGTCTAGTCAAGCTTCCTGAAACCATTCCTGGTTTGGCAGACCCCCGTCGGTGGGGATCCTGAAGAGTTCCTGGTCACTTCGTTGTGACGTACGTTTTGATGCCGGCCTGCCTGCCCTTCGCCTGGGTCGAGACAGGAGACACTGGGTGTCCCACCCTACCCTCTCCATCCCGCTCACAAACTGCTGGTATAGTATTGTTCCGTATGGTTTGCTGTTGGTTTAGAATGTGTACGTTTTCGTAGGAAGTCTGGAAATTTGAGGTTCTGGGCATAGTCCTTAGCAGATGATTGGGCGTGTACACTTTCGTATCATTATAAAATGCGCGTTACTCTTACAAAACCCCAGTTATTGTAAATTGTAAGTCCGTTTATTTAGAGTTCTGGGGACCAAAGTGGTTTTGGTTCCATCGTAGTGCGGTTTGGTATCAAGCCTTAGTCAGTGTAAATTTTTTTTTTTTTTTTTTTTTTTTTTTTTCATTTTCGTTTTTGACCGAGAGACGTGACCGCACAGTTGGCCCGGTCACGTGAATATCCCTCAGTTCAATTATATATGTGTGTGAAAACTGTAGGCGAGCCGAAATCTCCCATGATAGTTTTTTTTTAATGTACAGTATATCTGCGCTTGCCACGGGGCTGTAGATCCCAGCTAGGTTTTTTTTTTTTTTTTTTTTTTTTTTGTGTCACGTTTTTGGTCGTGAGCGCGCGGCGTGCATCGAGGCGCGTGCGGAGCCCACTAAATTCTCGGGCGGCGCTCTCGCGTTCCCCCATCATGTCTGTTGCCCTGCTCCTTGTCTGTGTTGTGTCCCTGTTCGTCTGTGTAAAATGTGGGGGGGGTGGGGGAAGGGAGGTGTGCATGTAGAGGGTATTGAATATTACATGTTGAATTGGTTGATTCAGGGTAGGATTATGTTATTGTTTGATGTGTATATGTCGTATGGTTATGCTGATGAGCATAAATTTCGATAATCATTAGTGAGACAGTTGATTAACGACTTTTGTGCATTGTAGATGTTGTGAGTTTTGATACAGGAATTTTGCTGAATCATGGAACTGGCGTAGACTTTCAGCCCCTCTATGATTTCTGGTTAACCTCAGAGTTGTGTAAAATAATATTAATATCAAATGCTCGCTCATTTTTTTTTTTGTTTGTGTATAGTGATTCGTCAACGTATAATCTGTCTTCCGGAGATGAGGGGAAAAGAGGAATTAGAGAGGTGGAGTTTGGATATCATTTCCCCGTAATTGCTACCTTTTATTGATTGCAATCCCTCACTCACTTTGTAAGCAGAGGAAGGGTTTGGGGCTAATAGTAGAATTTACTAGGAGAAAGGAAGAAAAGGAACAATCAACCCATAGCAAATTAGTGTTCTTCCCTGTAAGTCAGAGAAAGTTAGCAAAGAGGGAGGGGGGTTGACAGTGCTTACCTCTCCCAGCATAGTCACATGAGACACCCCACGCAGCTCCGTATTCAGGAACTATATACAGATCAAGATTGGCTTACAGCTTTTTTTTTTTTTTTTTTTTTTTTTTTTTTTTTTTTTTTTTTTTTTTTTGAGAATTTTTTTTTTTTTATTCTGTCTGAAGTCAATTTTTTTTTTTTGAACACAAATACAGGAGCATATTCAGTTAAGAATAACACAATGATTAGACATAACTCATAACCAAGTGTTGACAGTTGTTTACACCTCAAATCACAGACGTTTGTAAACGGGATAGTGACTAACGGAATCGCATTCATATTCGATTAATTACAACGAGGTGACTGGACGTAATTAATTAACAACTTATTGTTGTTTGCACATCAAATCACATAAAGAATTATTTTAAATCACAACAAGCCTTAGGGAGACAAATCAGAAAAGCATAAGCAACAGAAAACAAAACAAACACACGAATGAACGAACGAAAAACAAAAAAATAAACTAAACAAAAAAAACAAAAAAAAAAAAAAACTCAACCCACAGTTGGCCGTTGTCATAGCCTTTGTTTACTATGGATAATTTGTGTTTTACTCCAATAACGTCAAGTATGGAATCCATTGTGCAACGGAATTTCCATGGGACTTGTTAAAAAGAGCAGCATACTTTTCTATTTCATATTTGGCTTTCAAAAATACAAAAAAATTTGAACTGATGGTAAACTCTTTCATATTTACATTTATAACTATAAAATTTGGCGAGTAGCAGGATTAAGTCAAACGTTCTATCAGATTTAAAATTACAATCACAACCAAACAGAACAATATTTTCATCAAGCAACAGTTTTTTATAATATTACATTTTTCTGTTTACCACATTTTGAAACTCTTTCCAGAAGTTTTGTACATACTGGCAATGCCAAAATATATGTTGAATATTTTCTTTTTCTCTCTCACAAAAAGAGCATTTATCTGACTCTTCAATTCCCATGTTTTGCAAAATAACATTGGTTGCCAATATTCTGTTAATAATTCTCATTCGAAACCATTTTAGTTTAATGTCTTTTATCTCTCGGACTTTGTGAAAAGTTTTCGTCCATATAACCTCCTTATGTAGTCTTGCATTCAATTTATTGCAAAAACCTGGTTCTGTTGGGTCTTGATTTAATAAATCGTAATAATGTGAGGCTCCTCTTGAAACTGAACAGATTTCAATTAATAATTTACAAGTCATACCTTCCTCACAGTATTTCATTTCTAGTCCGGTTTCTCTCGAATAGTTTTTCACAGCACTAACATAACCATTATATGTAACAAAATCTGTATTGATACTATATTTATCAACAAAAGACTGGAAACTCAAAAATTCACTGTTCTCGTCCAGAAGATTCCGTATGCAGAATACATCGTTTTCAATCCAGTTTTTATAAAAGGTTGATCTGCCCCCAATCTTTAAGTTGGGATTACAAAAGAGAGGCTCTGAACAGAGTTCCTCCGCAGTTTTAAACATGAACAATCTTACCAGTGTCTCTATAAGCGTTGAATACGTCTCTCCAGAAGCTATTCAGTTTATCGCTCCATGGCAGATTGGATCCTAGTTTATTGATAATTTTCTACTTTTTCATACACTGAAACAAGCACTTTCTTCCATCTATGTTTACTTAATAAGATTTTATGAATCCAAGTTAATTTTAAAGCATTTATATGTTTTTTTTTTATGATTGGTATTCCGATTCCCCCCCTGCACTACGCTTTTCACAGATGTTTTCCTACAGATTTTGTCTCTTTTTTTTTTGCCCCAAACAAACTTATATATAAAGTTCTGGATTTCATCGGTAATATAGTCCGGTGGATTTGGTAATAACATCCATAGATGGGTTAGTTTGGAGAGAATCATAGATTTAAGCACTGCTAATCTGCCAAGTGGCGTTATCTGCCTTTTGAACCAAGTTTTATACAGTGTTTTGATTTCTGCAAACTTTTCTTCAAGGTTCAGGATTTCGCAGTTTTAAGTCACATGTAAACCAGATACCCAAATTTTGAATTTTGGAGGGTTCCATTTTATGTTTAAATGCGGCATATGCCTAATAGGTGAATTTCGTTTACTACCTAGCAATACTGCGTTTGTTTTTGCTGCGTTTAGTACGAGTCCAGATACTCTTCCAAAATGTTCAATGGTGTAAATAGATTCCTCGAATGATTTTTTGTCTCCCTCCAATAGTAGTTCAGTGTCATCTGCATACTGTGATATCTTGTTTTCAGTATTACCTACTTGAATTCTCTTTATACCTTTATTTTGTCTTATCATATTTGCCAAAATTTCTACACACATAACAAATAAATACGGAGAAATTGGATCACCTTGACGGCAACCCCTCTCAACAGGGCTTACAGAGTTGTTTCATCACCGTCCCTGGTGCCTCGGTCCACCTTTTGGACACCTGCCCATTTCTCCACCTTCCTAGTCTTCCACCTCCACAGCACCTTCCTGCCCGGGAGCACTGGGCTGCTGACGCCATCCCGGTCGAGATCGAGCCCCCACTGGGTGTCTGCACGAGGCCTCGCCAGCCACGGAGATCGCCGTCAGCTGGAGAGCTCCCGCTGGATCCCGGACCGTGAACCCTGCGGCGTGGCTTCTGTGGCGCTGCAAGGACTCTCGTCCTTCACTCCCATGGCGAGTCCCTTCGTGTTGTGTCGTGTGATTGTTGCTGGAGAGAGTGTGGCTTGTTTCCCCTTTCCCTTGCATGTGTGCTGGTGTAGCGACAGAAACTGTAACCCGACTCTCCGGATTTCTGGGCAAAGGTTCGCTATCCTTTGAAGGCAGTGACTGATAAAATGTGTGGCACATGCTCCTGTGTGCTGGGAGTTAAGAAAACTCAAGATATTTATCTCAGATATTGGTTGTGTGTGCGTGTTGTGTAGTAGATCCTTTAAGCTAGGAATGTCTCTCCTCTTATCTTCTTTGGCTTGAGTGGGGTGGTAGCATTTTAGGTTGGGTATAGCGGAGGGGTGGTAATAGAGTGGGGGGAGTCCCAAGGGTTGGTGTTTTGGATTATATTTTCTTTTGGGAGTGTGTTCTGCTTTTTACCCGTGTAGGTAGCTCAGATTTCTCTACAGGCACTTTTTCCTGACCTTCATTTTCCTCCCCTCTACTTTTCCTTCTGTCTTTCTTTTATTCCTCTGTATGGCCCTTTCACACAGAGTGTGACTGATTTTTGTTAGTGCTTGTCTATATGTAATAAAGTGTTGTCTTAGTTGTTTTCCTTTACCTCCTTGAGTTTGTCCGTAAGTGTGTGGCGATTCGCAGATCCCGCCTGGCCCCTCTCCTGAACCCTGTCATTTTTCACACACACACACACACACACACACACACACACACACACACACACACACACACACACACACACACATACGTACACACACACACACGCGCACGCACACAACACACACAAATTATCATTAGAACAAAGAGCACTGAATATATTCATATCGGATATTTCAAAATTGTCATCGGATTTTACGTTACAACAGTATTTTGGTATTACCTAACAGGTATACAAGAGCATACCGAGAGCACGTTCCATATCTGATCTTTTCCGTTGGTATATAACAATAGGCTTTGTATTAAGAGGCGTAAAGTAAAATAGAAAATCGTATGTCGGCAAGGGAAAGAATTCGTTATGCAGAGTCCGTCGCGAAATTATTATACGCTCATTTCTTTATCCCCATCTTCCTCTCCTTCCCCACTTTTTTTTAAACTCCTTTCTGTAAAGCCCTGTGCCTCAGTCATTGTCAGCAACGGGGGAATAGTTTTCCAGCAGTTATATTTATTTCCATATTTGCTTAATTGTGCATGAGAACAACCATCAAGCTTTAAAAGGGAGAGAACTCTAAAGGGACTTGGACCAACGCAAGTCTGACTGTCTCCCATTTCTCTGATCTGACTGCGCTGTGGCAACAAACAGAATCACCAGAACACAGTGCCTGACTCCACACAGTTCCGAGCCTCCCGGGCTGAAAGGACGTTATTCTCATCATCCCGTGACAAAATCACACAAACGCACGCGTGTACCTTCACGCTGCTCGAGTGTTGGTCGTTCGGTGGCAAGAGAAAACGAATTCGCTGTTCCGCCCGTTCGAGAGTTTGTGTCCTACACGCCGCCCAACATAAATATTGCCACGTTTTCACAGCCTGCCTTAACGTGTTGTTTTAGTAATATAGTGTAGAACAGTCCCCCCCCCCCCCCCCCCCCCCCCCCCCCCCTTCGGTTTTTTTTACCGGAATCCAGTAAATCGCCGTCGGTAGATCCGGTTATTCGCCATTGGTAGATCGGGACCTTAAACCTTACACGATGTTTTGTTCTTTTGTTTACAGGTTTATTAAAAGACAAAATTGCATCATTTTGGGGGGCAGGCCATACTTGGACCTCTTATTAACAAAGGCATTAGAATTCAGCATGATTGTATGAATAATAATTGAAATATGAAATATTATTAAGTACAATATGTGTGCAGTTGCACCTACGGTGTATGAGAAGGGTTTGAATGTAACAGGTATGCATGCACACGCACGCCGCGGGCGAGAAACCCCAACATCTGGTGCCGCTGATTGAAGAACGGAGCAAAAGAAACTGAATCCATCAATCTGCTATCAAAGAGCAACACGTGTAGGCTACAATGATTTCCCATGTCACAAGACGGGATCGTGTACACAGTTCCTATCTTTCAATTAACAAAGCCGATAGGATTGCCCCCAAATTGCTTGCTTGCTTGCGCGCGCGCGCGCGCGCGCGTGTGTGTGTGTGTGTGTGTGTTTCTTCCCCCCCTTCCCCCCCCCCCCCCCCCCCCCCCCCCCCCCCCCCCAGCAGTATATGAATCTTCTATCGGTCAAGAATAGCCAACAGTATTATCGTGACTTCAGACTCCGACGAGGTGCCCTTTCCAGTATCGTGAGAAGATTTTTCAAGCTCGGTGTGTGTGTGTGTGTGTGTGTGTATGGGGGGGGGGGGGGGGGGGGGCGCTGACGAATAAAAGGCCAAGGGGGGGGGGGGGGGGGGGGAAGGGACAGAACGGGGGAGAAAAGGAAGGAGGCTTGGCCGCGGAGGGCGGGAGGGGAGTGTAAGGTAAGAGGTCCGACAGAAAGATGATGTTTACTAATTGAAGGTTGAAAAAGGACAAAAATTATATTCAAATATTGATGGAAAGAAGTTTGGATGGATGAGGGGGGGGGGGGGGGGGGGGGGAGGGCAACCGAGGCAGAGCCACTAGGGTCCTGGTGGGGTCCTGGCGCAACGTTTTGTTCACAGGGTCTGGTAGGCTTCGCTCCCCTATCACTCTCCCTCCCCCCTCCCCTCCGTCCCCCCCCCCCAAAAAAAAAAAAAAAAAAAAAAAATTAGTATTGTGCGTGTCCGCTTGAAACGCATGGAACACCGTGCACTAAGCTACGTCTGCCCTGGGCCATCGTTGAACGCAGCTGCTTCCTCTGTGTGTGTGTGTGTGTGTGTGTGTGTGTGTGTGTGTGTGTGTGTGTACTGTCAGTGAGACCACCAGTTAATGACATCAAAACACACGGGGGGGGGGGGGGGGGGGGGGGGGGGGGGGCTGCTGCTAAACTAGGCCTTTGGCCAGTCTTTTGCAGATATTCTTGTCACTGGTACTGTGAAGGTTCTGCAGATGCGGATCGTCCGGATAGGTGAGGATATATTCACACTGGCACTTCAGAGGCCAGGGGAAGCAAAAACAAACAAAGAAACAAACAAACAAACGAACAAACAAACAAAACCTACTTTCACCCCCTACCCTCCATTTTTCTTGGGTCGCCCTCTCCACCCCACCTGTTCTTACTCCAATGCTTTCAGATAACTGTTTTCAAGCAGTGATCCGGTTTGCATTTTTTTTAAATCGCATTTATTCAAAAAGCAGTTAATGGGTATTTTATGCTCTCTCTGCGTTGCTGTGTAATAATGACGTTGTCGTACACCCTGGCTAAAAGACTCCAGGGGTCATCCGAACAGCCGAAGTGCTTGAACACTACCGTACAAATACATCAGCTAGGGATGAGAACAGTACGTGTGTGACGTTTTTGATTACCCTGCCACATGGGCAGCCACACTCCGACTTCGGGGGATTTTGGAGACTGAAGTTATTATGCTAGGAGCTCGTCACAACTGAAGACAATCCCCGCATAACTATGCAGAGCATAAACAACATTTTGATGTAGCCTTGCGTTGGTGTTGTAGCCTGTGCCAATTGGGCTGACACTGCCTTAAGCCAAGGCGGGTCGTGTAACGTCTGGCGTTTATTTTCATGTGTCACTGTGTTGGCACCACATTATAGTCAGTATGAAATTCAGCCTGCTATTTCTGAGAACGTATTGCCAAAGTATGGCGCCACTTATTTATTTTTTTTTTTCAAACCTTTCAGACAATTCAAAGAACACTCTTTTCTTCGAACTTTCAGAACATACTGCGGAGATTTACATATATACAGATAACATTTTTGCAAGTGTACCATAGTCAATCAGATATATACATATGTATACTTAAATTCCTACATACATTTACATATTCTAAACATTCGCACATTGGTAAAGGAACGATGGCGTGAGGGGGAGGGGGGGGGGGGGGGGGGGGGGGGGGAAGGGAGGGATTGAAAAAAAAAAAAAGCTTTCACTGGTGAACAGCGACGATGAGACTGAAAAGTTGAAACAATGTTCAACGTGCAGGGGAGACTACCGAACAATACGGAGTTGAAACGATGTTCAACGTGCAGGGGAGACTACCGACCAATGTGGAGTTGGATAAAACATGAACGAAAGCAAAAGGATGTCACCACAACCACAGGCACGTGAGACGGTTTTTAATATCTTGCTTACCATCCATTCACCCGCTGTCTGTGTTTTAATCATGGTTTAGGACGGAAGCTGGGGACAGAATTTTATTTTATTTTTTATATTACATGGTTTTTTTTTTCTTCTTTTTTTTTTTTTTTTTTTTTTTTTTTTAATTTTTAGAGAGATCTCGTCTGTGCTTCTGATTTGATTCTCCTTAGAATTGCTCCTGTCTTAGAGTCTAAAATATCAGTATTCTTAGAAGAAGGGAGAGGGGCTTTATGATACAAAGCACTTTCACGTGTTTCTTTCTTCTTTTCTTTGTTGTTGTTGTTGTTGTTGCACGAACATCAGCTAAATCCTTCATACATAGTAGTCCAGGATCCTATAACAGCATTACATTAGAACCCAGCGGTATCAAATGATGGATTAGAAATGAGACATATAAAATATCTATACTGACAATGGAACCTGTTGTAAATACTGATTTTTGAATCCGTCAGTAGAAGCATTTTTTAAAAATGTACAATAGGTATACCCGATAACAAGGTCTATCGCTATCAAGATCGCGAACAATTCATCAATTATTATGACTGAGCATCTTGTAGCGTAAAGTAAGGTAATGTTACTTACAGCCCAGCCGACCGCAAAGGGCCATACCAGACAGGGCTGTCACCGCGTTGAAGTCAACTCACAAGCAGCATATTCTTGCAGTTTGGAATTTCTTTTTAATAATAATGATGGGGCGGGGAGGGGGGGGGGGGGTGCAGGGCAGATAGAAAGCGAAGGGGGTAGGAGGAACGGGGGAGACAAAGGAGGAGGACTGGCTATGGAGGGCGTGAGGGGAATGTAAGGAAAGAGGTGCGACACACAGAAGATGGTTCCTAAGGTTGAAAAGAACAGAAATTGTTCTCAGAGTATGTGGCATGTTCTTGCAGTCTGGAGTTTCTTTTTAATATTAATGACTGGTATTACTCTTTGCCGTTTGGAATTTTCTTTTTGATATTGATGACTGGCATTACTCTTGCAGTTTCGAATCCTTTTTGATATTAATGACTAGTATTACTCTATGCAGTTTGGAATTTTCTTTTTATTATTAATGACTGACATTACTCTTTGCAGTTTGGAATTTTCTTTTTGATATTGATGACTGGCATTACTCTTGCAGTTTGGAATTCCTTTTTAATATTAACGAGTGGTATTTCTCTGAAAAGCATTACCAACGTAGGAAATGTTGAAATGAGATCCTTTGCATGGGATGAGAGTATTACGGGGTTATCGTTCTCACTGAGCCCACCCCCCCCCCCCACCGTCCCCACCACCGTCCCCCCCACCCAGCCCCCCCCCCCCCCCCCCCCCCCCCCCCACACACACACACACACACACCTTCCCTACGCGCGCGGCTAGGCCAAGTTCAGTCTGCTTTGTCAGCGCAAGACTGGGCGACCAACGTCGTGGCAATGTCATCATCATAAAGAGTCGGATTACAGCTGTGAAACGGTTTGAAATTGGTCTGGGTCATCATCCCACACGCTGTGCGCCAGTCGCTCAGTCGCGAATTGGGAAGGAAGCGCTTTAATGTGGGCAAGATAGAGCTTGTGTACATGTAAGGCCCACCAGTCTTACGAACCAGTGCGGCCACAGCAAACTCACACAGTCCAAATCTCCAGTGACACGATGGATCGTCATGAAAATTGAGAGCCAGCAACTGATTCAGTGCGATGCTGGAACATTCCTGACCAATACTGCTGCAGCTGTCTGCGT
>JADBJO010001075.1:175000-182500 GCA_016801955.1 Conus betulinus
AAAAAAAAAACAGACGAACAGAGCACACACACGCGCGTGCTCGCTCGCACGCATGCTTGCACGCACGTGCGCGCCCGCGCGCGCGCGCGCGCACACACACACACACACACACAAACAAACAAACAAAACCACACACACATACGCACGCGCACACTCACACACATCCACACACATTTACGTACGCGCGCCCACACAAAACACATCTCTCTCTCTCTCTCTCTCTCTCTCTCTCTCTCTCTCTCTCTCACACACACACACACACACACACACACACACACACACACACACACACACACACACACACACACACCGAGAGATAGATAGATTGATCTTTAATATGCAAGAATGAAGATTTTAGGCCAAAGCCTAGTCTTAAAAACCTGTTCTTGTCATGCATCCATTAGTTTCAACACATATCATTCATACTGACAATTCAACATTGCAACATTGTAATCTAATTCTACATTGATAAGCAAACTATTCATAAAAATAGGAGGGGGGGGGGGGGGGGGGGGGAGCAGAAGGAAACTTACAAACAAAAACTACAGAGAGACTGCTCAGAGGAGAGGGCGGAGAGAAGGCAGGGGGAGGAGAAAAGGGATGGGGGGGGAGAGAGAGAGAGGGAGGGAGAGAGAATACGAAAACGAATACGAATATTTTTAATGAGGGTAAAATGGATAAGCTTACAGCTTTTTTACACCATGCCCTCAAGAACAAAAACAGTAACTAACAATATCCAAATGAACATATAGATGATACATGAAAAGAAAAACAATGAACAAGCTTATAACGACGAAACATGATTGCTATGAATATTACCTAATCAATAAGGCTAGGTCACAATTAAGGAGTAATGTACATTCGGAAAAAGAAACGAAAAGAAGCATGTGCGCAAGCGCACGGGCTCAAAACACACACACACACACACACACACACACACACACACACACACACACACACACACTTACGTACACGTGAAAATCACCACACACATACGCGCACGTGAACCGCGCAAAAACACACACAAACACACATATACACACATAGACACAACGCACAACGCGCGCGCACACACACACACACACATACATACCTACGCGCACGCACGTACACACACACACACACACACACACACACAAGCATTTCCACATACAAAATCACTTCAAATGCTCGCCTTCTCCACACAAACACCATCGTATACCACCAAACGCTTACAGTACATCATCAATTCAAATCACATGAACATGCATAAGAGGACCCATCAAGTTGAAGTTGTTGTAGATTATGTTACTCAATATGTTTAGCCTTAACACTTTTCTATCAAATGTGCGTGGTATGCCTTCCTAAATGACAAAACGCTTGATTTGCATTTAATGTGATCATGTATATTATTCCACAATTTGCTTCCGGAATAAATTAGAGAAGACATAAAAAGATTAGTTCTTGGGAGAGGTATGCGGATGTTACGTTTGTTACGAACATTATTAATGGGAAATTTGTTGTTGAGATAAGCAGGCGTTAAATTGTTAACAATTTTAAACATGAAAACAGCTTTGTTGTAACGACATTTAAGGCTGAAGGGGAGAATATCTAATTGTTTATAATCTACAGGGACAAGAGAAGAGGATTTAAGAAGAATTAACTTGAGAGAGCGTCTGTATAAGCTGTCAAGAGGTTTTAAGCAATTTTGACTGGCCTGATCCCAACATGTTGATGCATAATCAATATCTGGCTGATTATATGCACGAAAAAATAGCTTCCTGGTATGCTGATCAAGAAAATGTTTTTACTCTATTTAACTGAAATGTTTTCTTGGAAAGCCTTTTGCAAAGCATAGAAATATGTTCGGACCAGGATAGGTTATTGTCTATAGTAAGTCCTAATAATTTGTAAAAGCTTACTTCTTCTAATGCTTTATCTCTAACTTTTAACTCTGGCAATTTATTCTTAATGTTCTGTCGTTTTCTGTCTTGTTGTAACTAACATGAATTTCGATTTATGAGGATGAATTGCCATATGATTTTCTTCCGTCCAGGAAACAAGCCTTAGTATATCATTTTGTAAGGAGGCGCATACTGCATCAGAGCTTTTATTTTCATTGTAGAGAGGGAGAGAGAGAGAGAGAGAGAGAGAGAGAGAGAGAGAGAGAGAGAGAGAGAGAGAGAGAGAGAGAGAGAGAGAGGGAGGAGGAGGTGGCCTGTTCAAACAGTCTAGCTGTGATCAATGCATTTCTACAACATACAATATGTTCTTTAATTGCACGTTGGCGGATTCTGGTCATGCATGCAGCAGCTGTTACGTTTGAAACACTTCGCCTGTCGCTGATATGTGAACGAAGGCTAGATGTACGACAGTGGCACTGGGACCACTGTGCACTGAACTAGTCTCTCTTTGCAGCAAGTGTATTGATTTTGTTTTGCGTCACCTGTTCTTTCCTTTTTTTTTTTTCTTTTCCGCCACTCAACCCCCTCTAATTCCCCAGCCCACGAGAAAATCAATCATCGTCGCCATTTGTACAGCGGAATTGCTTATATTTCTTTCTTTTCTTTATTATTAGGACTCCCCCTCTCTGTGGGGAATACTATTGTTATTGCAAAAATTATTTTTTCTTCTTTTCTTTTTCTTACCCTTTTTTTCATCCAATCGTATTGAAATTTTCAGGAAAGATGCAGGGCACTGTAGGCATGTGCAAATGGCAATTTTAAATGAATTAAGCTTTTTTTTGGTCGAGATATGGCCAAAAAGACGGCCAAAACGGCCAAATTTGAAACTTGAATAACTCAGAAACGGTTGGACAGATCGTAATGATATTCAGAACACTTACATAACACTATATTTGCAACATATACTTTATAATAACGAACCGGAAGTGCAAACTGGAAGTGCCTGACAGTGTCACTGGTCAATTTCAGTTGTTTCACGGAATAGCAAAAGCTGGAAATGATGTCACAAAACTAATCTACGGAAAATGTTCCTGTAGCTATGGCCCAGTGCAGAAAGGAGTTTGGTATTCATATCTTAAAGGGTTTGGCAGTTATTTAAATTTATGCAAATTAGGTACGCTCTAAAAGGCGAAATTTGAATATTTAATAGCTCAAAGACTAACAAAGTAACAGAAACCAATTTTGGTTGCTTATGCAGTTTGATATGCTAATAAAAAAAAAAAAAACCTATGTTGCAAAACACTTCGACAGTTAAAAACCGTTAAAAAACCGTTATTTGTCATTTTTGAAGCTATCTGAACCAAAATTGGTGGATGTATGTAATTTGATATGCTGATTAAGAGTATCTATGTTACAAAACACTTCGACAGTAAAAAACCGTAAAAAAAACCGTTATTTTTCAAATATGCATCAATCTAAACAAAACTTGCTGATTAGATATTACGTTGAACGCTGAACATGAATATTCAAGTTTACGAGAGCAATTTTGATATCCGACATATAAAAAACCGTTAAAAAACCGTTATTTTCCAAATAAGAATCAATTGTGACCAAAATTGGTGGCTAGATGTAACTTTGAGCGCTGAACATGAAAACATTGGTTTCATACAGTAAATTTCATATTTGACAGTTAAAAACCGTTATTTGGTAAATATGCATCAACGCTTACCAGTAGCGGTGGATAGATGTAATTTTCAACGGTGAACATAGATAGGCAAGTTTCATAAAGTGATTTGAAGGGGGAATTCCCATGTTTGCTCTCTAACCGTTTCGGTACAGGGGGATTTTCCCCTCGGAGCAAACATTGGTTCTGACCCTATTTCCCAAAGGGTTCTTCGAATGAGACTGTAAACCGAGGCTGCGTGTGTGAACGCGCGCATAACATCTTGCACATAAGGCCTCTCTGGGGGAATACTATTGTGTTTTTGTACAATTTCTTTGTTTGTTTGTTTTTCTTTCTCTTACCCTTTTTTTCATCCAGTCGTGTTGAAATTTTCGGGAATGTTGCATGGGATTGTGGGCATGTGCAAATGGCATTTTAAAAAATGACTTGGCCGTTTTTTTGGCCGATAATGGGCCAAAAAACGGCCAAAATGGCCAAATTTGAAACTTGAATAACTCCGAAGCGGTTGGACAGACCGGAATGATATTCAGAACACTTACATAACATTATATTTGCAACATATACGTTATAATAACGAACCGGGAGTGCAAACCATAAGTGCGCGCGCGCGCGCGCGCGCGCGCGTATGTGTATTAAAGGGGAATCCTCCCATGTTTGCTCTAAGGCAAACATAAGCACTCTAGTTATTGTTATTATAATAATAATAATAATTATTATTTTATCATCATTATTATCAGTATAATTATTATCATTATTATTGTTATTATTTTTCTTTTATTATTTGTTATTTTTAATCTGGCTTCTACAATGTTTAACGCTGATTTTTTCAGGTAGTGACGTTTGTGGATTTCTCATGGGCGACTGACATGGAAAACTGTACAAATGAGAATGAATTCTTTGCGGAGGAACAGTTTGTGGGATGGGCAGCAAATCTAGCAAGTCCCGAGCCTGGCGCTTACCAGCTGAGCTGTTCCGGGGAGGGGGGGGGGGGGGGGGGGGGGGGGGGGGGGCTGGAATAGCTCAGTTAATACAGCGACGGACTCGGAATATTGGAGATCCTGGGGTTGAGGGTTCGAATCTCCACCGGGCCGTTTCGGTACAGGGGGATTTTCCCCTCGGAGCAAACATTGTTTCTGACCCTATTTCCCAAAGGGTTCTTCGAATGAGACTGTAAACCGAGGCTGCGTGTGTGAACGCGCGCATAACATCTTGCACATACGTAAAATTCCATCACCAACTTTCGAAAGAGAAGGCCACATTGGCCGTTGGTATGGATGACACGTTACACGTAGCATGCACCTTGCGTGAAAAATTGAAAGAATGAAGGAAATAAGGGAATTGAGGGAACGATGTTGAACCATACTGACTGGATAACACGGGAAACGACTGAATGAAGCGCGGGCAGGCAGCTCTTCAGTCCGCACTACCCAGGTAGGCAGCCCATTGCGTGCGCGAGAGTGTGGATTGTCAGCGCCTAGAACCTTCGGCAAGGCGCTTTTGAAAATGCTTTGTTATTATCATTATACTTATGATTTTTTTTTTAAATCATTGAGGCGGGTGGTGTACACAGAAATCATGTCTGTAAGATCCACCACAGGTGAACGTAGAAAGATGCTTTTCTCCTTCACTCTCTGCTTTCCTCCTTCACTCTCTCCTCCCTCAGTGCTGTGGTCACTCAATCAGCTTAATATTTGGGAGCAGCCATGCCCGCCCGTCGCCCTCTCTCTCTCTCTCTCTCTCTCTCTCTCTCTCCTCCTCCCCTTCTCCGTTCAGTTGTCAACTTTTATTGCCGATCGGTTGTTGTGGTGTCTCCCACTAGCCCCCCCCCCCCCCCCCCCCCCCTGTCCACCTCGCTCAACAGCTCTCCCCCCCACCCCACCCCTACCCCCGCCTTCTCACTTCTCCCTCCCTGTGACTGTATACTGTCACCGAATTGGATGAACATAATGGATTGCTCGTTCATTTTCGTTGTCCTGAATGTTGTGATTCTTGCCTGAAGAAGACCCGAGAGGTCGAAACGCGTTGTGTTTTGTCATGTGATTCGTTTGTCAACGTTTTTTCTTCTTTTTTTGGGCGGAGCTTTTGGCAATGATTTTTTTTTTTTCAAATAAGTCACTGAATCATGGTTTTATGCATCTTATCAATATCATGGTCGTCAGTCTTTGATTTGGGGGGTGGGGGGGGGGGGGGGGGGGGGGGTTCGCCAGTTCATGCTGCTGCTGCTGCTGCTGCTGATTCCGTGTGTTGGACATTGGACATAGACAAACAAAGTACAGGGGCAAGACACAATGCATTTCGACCTCTTGGGTCTTCTTCAGGCAAAAGCGAATATGAGAAGAGAAGTGGTTGCTCGTTCTTCGTTTTCACTGTCCTAAATGTTGTTTGTTTTCGCCTGAAGAAGACCCAGGAAATCGAAATGCATGTGTCTTGTCCTGTACTTTGTGTGTCCTTGGCGGTAACTAACCCCCTCTCCTTCTAAATTATGCTTCATTTTCCACCCTCAGTCACTCCGTTTTGAAACTCGGTGTGATGGGTTAAGATAAGAAGAGATAGAGAGGAGGGGGGGGGGGGGGGGGGGGGTAAGGGTTCGGGATCAGGCGAAGCTGGGTAAAATTAGAATCAGAAAATGACAATGATGAAAATCACAATCATAATGATAATAAAGGAACATGTAGGCCACGGGCTTCAATCCAAACCACTAAAGCAAGCACGTGAACACCAGTGGGCAGAGGTGAGTAAGGGGACCAACGTTCTCATGGCCAATGTCTTCTCCTATGCCTGTGCCTGTCCCTGAACAGTTTCACTTGGTGGTGGTGGTGGGGGGGGGGGGGGGGGGGGGGGGGGGGGGGGGGCATAGAAAGTATGTAGGCTTATTAGGGGGGGGGGGGGGGGGGGGGTTACAGCGCTTTGACAAGAGTGTGGCCAAACACACAGACAAACGTGTATTAAGCTCGACAGATCAATAGATAAATGAAAAGAGAGAGAACTCTGTTTCAGCTTCTCCCTCTGTCTGTCTGTCTGTCTCCCTCCCCCAACCCCCCCATCTCTCTCTCTCTCATTAGGCCTACCATCATCTTAGCCGCAAAAACTCGCTTTATGCTGTTCTTGTTTTTTTTTTTTTCTTTCGGACTAGAGGTCATATAAGAATTTGTTTCAAACCGAGCACCATTCCGCCCCCCCCCCCCCCCCCCTTCTCTTTACATCCAGAGCAACATACATAAAAGGGGAAGCTACTCAGACTGGCTTTACCTTATTACGCTGTCCAATATATTTTGATTGCAGTATATATAATTACATTTTCATTCATGAAACTACGAACCCATACAAATTTGCTGATAGATTAAAACGGGGAAATTTGTTGAATACAAATCTACCTTGAACATCGAACTTGAAATGAAGCGAGTTAAAAACAAGGCGTGATATACCATAGGCCTACCAGCAACGACGCTTCAAAACGTCATTTTGCTGACGTTACGTCATAATGACATCATATGAAGTCCAGGATTGAGTTGTTGCGATTTCCCCTCAAAAAGTACATTTTGTGTTCTTTTTGTAACCCTGTTGACCTGATTATGTCTTTTGGGTAAGTAATTCCCAGCGTGTAATAACTGAAAACTGGTATGATTGCAAACTCTCGTCAAAGATTTGTATGTCTGATGTGTTCTCTCTCTCTCATTCACAGCCATTACGGCGATTGTCAATGGTTGAGTCAGTCGTCAGGATTATTTGGCTTTGGTAACTGACACAAAACAGTTACGATGATTTTCAAATGAGGTAGTATCTCGCTAGAACATACATCTAAAATGGCCTTCTTAGAGTGGCAATACCGATTCGTTCTCTCTGTCTGTCTGTCTGTCTTTCTGTGTTTTTTTTTTTGATTTTTTTTTTTTTTTTTTTACTTTACATCATATTCTTACCTATCTGGCTGGGAAA
>JADBJO010001075.1:190000-192500 GCA_016801955.1 Conus betulinus
ACACACACACGACAATGACACGACACGAGAGGCCGGGCGATGAACGATAATTGTCGGTGTGTCTGTGTCTATAGACGTGACCTTGTTTGAACTTTTAAAAACTTGGGCGTACTAGGAAAGGGGGGGGGGGGGGGGGGGGGGGGGGGGGGGGGGGGGGGGGGGGGGGGGGGGGGGGGGGTGGAAGACCGGGGGTGGGTGGTGGTGGGAAGAATGTAGGGTGGGGGGGGGGAGGAGGCATGAGTCGAGTCGGTAGATTATTCGGGTGCAGGCCGTTAACTACGGATATTACTGTGTGCTTCGGCAGACAGTCGGTGCTGTTGTCTTCGTCGCACCTTCGCCTTTAAAGAAGGGTTTTTTTTTTTTTCAATAGCTTTGTTACAAGAATGATATCCTCGATTCTGCTGTTTTCTAGCCTGGTGATAAAAAGCACCAAATTGGGCGGAAAATAGACTGTGAATCCTGCTGTTGTTGAGTCGATTTAAAAATTTTTTTTTTAAATCTCACCTTTGTTGTTACCTTCCACCAAGAATTGAGTCGCTTGTCACCACCTCAAGGTAAGACTGTGTGAGGTGTGGATTGGGGAATGGGTTAAAAAAACGCATACTGTGATTCTTTCTGCACATGTAAACTATATGCTATGCACGAAATGTCAAGGCCCGTTGCAGTTTTTCATTTTTTTTTTTTATTACAACAGATAAAAAAAAATAAGCATAACCTCTCTCTCTCTCTCTCTCTCTCTCTCTCTCTCTCTCTCTCTCTCTCTCTCTCTCTCTCTCTCTCTCTCTCTCTCTCCCTTTTTAAACAGTATTTGTTCTTATTTAAACTTATTTATTATTCTTTTAAAACAGAATCTGGAATCCTTGATTATCTGTGACTCATAGACCTCTCGCTGTGTAACGGGGTTCTGAAGTTTGTTCGTGCTTCTTGCAATATTCGCCTTGTAGAGCACACTCAAGAGTCACCACGGACAACACTCTTGGTCTTTTCACCGTAACAATGCCAACACAACAGGGTCTATCCCCACGCTTCCATCAGAACAACTTTAAGCTATCAAACTTAAAAGGAAAAATATTCTGTTATTCCACCGGACAAAAGGGACAAATATGTTACAAGCCCAAACACCAGGGACTGCTGTCCTGTTCGTGATTTGCCTGAAGAAGACCCAAAGAGTTGTCCTGAGTGCTGTTGATCTTGGCTGAAGAAGACCAAAGAGTCGTCCGTCCTGACTGCCTGAAGTTGACCAAAGAGTCGTCCTGACTGCTTAGATCTTGCTGAAGAAGACCAAAGAGTCATCCTGAACTCTGTTGATCTTGCCTGAGTGTCCGACTGCTTCATCTTGCCTGAAGAAGACCAAAGAGTCGTCTTGATTGTTGTAGATCTTGCCTGAAGAAGGCCAGAGAGTCGTGTTTTGTCTTGTAATTTGTTTGTCCCTTGTGTCTGGCGGAATGATACAATATTTTTGTTCCTTTTTCCGCAGCCTGCAGCCACCTCACTTTGAAACCAACTTCTGCTGTATTTGGTAATGGTAGCCAACCAGCTCTACTCCCGGTAAAGGCGCCGGTCTGTGTTATCTGAACTTTCTGCTACTGCAGTGAGCAACCTTCATGTCCGGCACTTGCTGCCGCCTCGGGGACTGGTCTTGGTAGTGCCTGTGGTGTCCGCATCCGTACTGACTTCACTGTTGAGCTGTAGAGTTGACAGTGCACCATCTATACCAACTATGTCTCGTGTTGGTCGGGCTCTGTCACAGCATATTTGGCTTGACCTGTCATATGACCACAACCCCCATCTCACTCCTTCATTTCCAACGGGGTGGCAGGTTCGGTGGTTTCATGGTTCCAAAGCTGTTTCCTTCATCTTCTTCCACCACAGGCTCACTGTGAGATACAGAAGTGAGCAATAATGCCATATCCCCCTGTGGGTGCTATTGGAGCCTTTCCGCTGCCACAAACATCTGGTGATGTCTGGCTTCAGCTCTTCCCTTTCAGAGATCGGACACTTGTTAACGTTCGACGACATTGTTGAAAACAACAATGGAAGACTGTGAAGTCCTGCACAATCACTGCTGTTGACGCTGCTCATGTAAAAAAAAAAAAAAAACATCCCCCTTTGTCACGCTTCTCTGCATAGCCGCTCACATTATCGGGGGTGAGCCGAGACGACCGGCTTTCCCCCCAACACAAAAGCCGCTGAGGTCCTGCCCTGTGGCTGGCCAATGCCGCGCTTCAACGAGTCCATTGACCCGACCGATCGCGGCAGGGGTGTCGGTCGACCTCATGTGGCCTTCCACCCGACAGGCATGTCACCTGCTGACCTACTTTTTTTTTCCGTGTCCTGTGGGCATTGGCGACAGAATGCTGGATAATTTGCAGACGATCAACGCTGTTCCCAAAGACGCATATAAATTATGTGTTGTAATGAGACCGATGCACATTCATTATTCGGCACGTCATTGTTAGACACTCAATCTTTTCATCGAATGTGCAGGCTTTTTTTTTTT
>JADBJO010001075.1:200000-215000 GCA_016801955.1 Conus betulinus
TGCCATACGAGAGAAACTGTCAAACACACCTATCCCCTGCTTGGATCTGAAACCCAAAATTAACGATTATGTCAGAGACCTCTGGCAGGAGGACTGGAATACACAGACGAATAACAAACTCTTTCAGATCCATTCAAACCTAAAGGAGTTCCTCTCATCTTCGTCTGGTGGTCGTAAAGAAAGAAACAGTTCTGTGCCGGCTGCACACCGGCCATTCGTATTTTACTCATTCCTACCTTTTAAAGAGTGAGGAAGCTCCGTGGTGCATTCCATGTCATAAGCCACTCACAATGAAACGTATTCTTTTGGAGTATTGGGACTTGCACGATGTGAGACACAAACATTTTACAGCAGATTCCATGAAAATCCTGTTCAGAGATAATAATAATAATAATGAATACTTATATAGCGCCTATTCTCGGCTAGAGACCAAGCTCTAAGCGCTTTACAATCCACACTCGTTTACACAACGGGCTGCCTACCTGGGTAGTGCCGACTGAAGAGCGGCCAGCTGGCGCTTCATTCAGTCGTTTCCCGTGTCATCCAGTCAATATCGTTCAATATCGTTCACTCAGTTTCCTTACTTCCTCCATTCTTTCCCTATCTCACGCAGGGTGCATGCTATGTGTAACGTGTGATCCATACCAACGGCCAAACTGGCCTTCTCTTCCGAAAGTTGATGGGATTTTACGTGTGTGCAAGATGTCCCACCTGACGTGATCTTTGGGTTTTTGAGAGAGATTAACATTTTTCATCTGATTTAAGATTTTACGGAAGAAAGATTTTTAACGAAGTTTCTGGTGCGTTTCTAGGAATCATGTCATGTAAAGAGATGTGTGAATTTTTTTTTTAAATGACTGGTGAGTTGATTTTAACATAGTGACAGCCCTGATGTGGCCCTCTGCGGTCGGCTGGGCTATAAGCAACATTATCTTATCTTATCTTACCTCAGAGGCAGTGCACCCACGCCGCTCATTCCGACACCCCGTCCACAGCCACAGCCCGGTCAGCCCCGCCGCAGCCCGGCTCCAGCAATCCACAGGGAGCAGTCAGTGTCAAGTCGTCAAGAGGCAACCCACCGGAGGAGACACTGCACTACTGCCGAGTCACTTCGGTGGTGTTCAGTGGCGCCTGTTCTGATCTAATATACGCAGGACACCACCTACTAAGCCCCGTACTAACGACAATAGTTGCTTAGTCGCGGAGCCGGCGTGAGTGAGCTCTCCCTCCGAAGGGCGCCACCACGTCGTCCAACGACAGCCCCCATGGACCCGCCGATACGGGTGAACCCGACGGAACCAAACCAAGGCCGCAGACGTGGAGAGGACATCGAAATTGAGGTCACCATGAGAGCAGGGCATGAAGGGCCACAGAATTTGAGACTTTTCTTTTTTTAATGTTGATGGATGAGAATGAGGATGATTAAGATTTCCATTTTGGTCTGAGACTACATGACTGGGCTGTACTCTACGTTTTCTTTCATAATATATCCCGGCGTCAACCAGGCCCGAGAGATACAGGCACCTGCAGTGTTGGTCAGGAAATTTGAGCAACACTCTCAGAAACGCATCCATAAGTGGATGAAACTCGACTGTGTGGGCCCCAGTCTTCCCAACTGAGTCCGCAGCAACTCAACTCTGGGTGGGAGCCGGACGGGGCAGAAAAACCCATATGACTCTGATGGGATTCGAACCCACGACCTTCCAGCCGGGAGGAGTTGTTTTAGTTATTCTCGTTGGGGTTTGTACTAACTGATGGAGTGCATTAAGTGACAGTGTACTTGTCCAAGCTGGTTATTGTTTCAACATATCAATATAAAGTCCCCGAACAGTAGTATATTTGAATTTTTGTGACAGATCCGATCCACCTTTTTGTACAAAGTTGTCATAAACATTCGTATGTGGAAGATGGGCGTCTGTATAAATGTCCGATTACTAATGGCGGTAATTTGGATTAAAAAAAAAAATTTCAATCCAGATACATTCAACAGTATTAGTTTTAAGATCAGTTCTGCGTCGGGTAATGTTGGCAATTTATTGATGAGTGTATACGGCAAGGCCAGTATGTTGGGGTTGATCACTGTCGCGTCGTTCTATGTTGTAGTCAGGATTGCTAATAAGGTTATCTGTGATGCGAGAGTCTAACCTTGTTTCACTGACACCAAATACTTGTACTGGATGGGGTGACTGTTTTAAGAGTGAGGAGATTTCATGACCTTATTGATTAATGATAGACATTGAGATGTCCAACTTTTAAGTCCTGGGATAGCGGGATTATGGGAAGCATGGGTAGTAAGGGAACAGTGACACAAAATCGACGAGGAAAACAGTTTTCACCCACAAAAAGGACACAGAGAATTATAGATCAACAAACCAGAATACAGGTGGGAAAAGTAACGTCCATGGATAACGCACAGTGATGACAAAACGCACAGAAATAAAGGTTACTATTATTATGCCTAAAGACAGATAACAGAATGTGTCTTTGGAAAATTCAGTAAGCCAGTAAAAACAACAACAACAACAACAACAACAACAACAACAAAAAGAGTAATGGTTGAAGCACGATGTCGAACAAATAGAAAGAAAGATAAACAAAGTGTTAAGCTTAAAAACAATAAATGACGATAATACGAAAAAAAAATCAATGTGAACAGCGGTGCAAATAAAGAGGATGCTATGAGCGCTATGAGCACAATCCACTTTAGAGCAGATTTAAAGAGTGTAGATTAAGAAAAGGGAAACAAAGCAAAAAAAAAAAAAAACAAAAAAAAAAAACCCCCCAAAAAACAAACAACAAACAAAAAAAAAAAAAAAGAAAAAAAAAAAAAAAAAGTTGTATTCACGAACAATCTGTGGCGGTGAGAAGTAGACCAAGTCCCAACGTCAGGAGGTTGGCCCAAAGTTTTTCTTGTCAGTCCACAAAACGACAGCACCTGCACGAGCCGCCTACCTCACTGCAAAGTTTACAATCTTCACACGCTGGTAGACAGAAAGTGTAGAGCAGTAAGCACAATCGATGGTCTGGGCGCAAACAAAAAAAACAGAAATAAGTGTGTGTGTTCACACATCCTCAGTGTACATGAGTAGATCTTCTGATATACTTACTTGTTCGGGGGGGAAAAAAGCGATAATAACGATAACAAAGAAAAGTGAGGGGATGGAGGGGGGGGGGGGGGGTATGGGTATTTAGACATAGTGGAACTTGTATTTAAACATAGTGGAACTTGCATATAAATCTGCGCTCTCACGAACGCGCGTACGCGCGCTTGTACTCATGAAACCGGGGACAGGATGGAAGTCTGAGGACTGTTGTGGTAATGAACACCAAGTGAGACCAGTGTCTCTTTGGCGTTCATATCGTAGCTGGGAGGTCGGGGGGGTGCGAGGACTGCATCCAGCTCTCGCCACATGGTCGTTATATGGGCGTCCTCAGCAGTGGTTGTCTGCAGTATTTCGGGTCGGCGTATTTGAGGCTGTACGCCAACCTGCCTGTGCCTTTGGGGCTGGGGTGGAGGGGATCGTGTACATGTCCTTTTGTGGAGCTCCCGCTTTTGGTGATGAAGATGGAGGTGTGGTCGGCATACACAATGTTTTCTTTGGCACACACGTTTCCGAGGGTCAAGTTGGAGAGGTGGACGGTCTTCTTGAGGGGGTGCTGTCCCATTGGGGGGATGATGGAGGAAGCCAATAGTCTAGCCTGAGGGAAAGCATGTTTGATGTTTTTGATCAACTGTGTCCATGTGTTTTCCGTGACTGATGTATGTTTGCACCTGTTTATTTCCAATGTGTAGTATGATTTGCTGTGTGTTGTTGTTGCGTGGAATGTGTTTAAGCCGATGAATAAGATCATCGACAGTGAGACCTGGAACACACTGATGATTTGGCTCTTACCTTTGTAAAATAGAGGCTTGGGGTAATGTTTCGTATGGCTGAGTAACCTATAATGACATTTGAGATATCGGTGTCAACCCGTAGTTGTGCGAGAAGCTGACGAGGTGGTAATGTGTTGTTGATGCTAGTCTGACCCTGACTGTTTTGAGTTGCATCATTAACCACTATCTTTGACTGAGTGTTTTTGTTAATTCTGTGGTGGTGGTTTCTGTTCGTGGACTGTTTTCCAGCCCATCGTGTCAGTGGCCTGAGTAGTCGTGTCTTCATCTGAGATAATATTGCTGGGTTTGTCTGGACTGTGGTGGACATCTGCAGTGGTGGACTGTGTCTGCACTGTGGCTTGATCAGAGTGTGTGTGTTTCCGAGTCGTTCTGGACCTCATGCTCCCCATTTTCATTAACGTGGAGCAGCATGGAGAACTTGTTGGAGGTGGGGAAGGCAGACAGAGCAGAAACAGCATGGCAACCAGATGGTGTGTTTGGTGCTGGGCTGGGCGCGGTATAGGCCGAGTTTGTTTGAGGTGTTTCAGTTCAGATTTCAGGTGGTTGTTTTTCTGCTTCTAACCGGCGAATACTTCTGGTGTGAGAGTGCAAGAGTTTTGAACCTCTGACAATAGTTTTGACCAGAGTGTTGATTTTTTGTTTGAGGTTCTGTACTGCTGGGTTACATTTGTAGTTGTAAGAACAGCGTGGTGGTCTGCTGATTTTTGAGGACGTAAGCTGTGTGCCGGTTTTGTGTTGTTTATAGAAGAGAGTGAGCGTGATGTTTTCACATCGGAGTGGGCAGGTGGTTGCTTTTGTTTCGTTTGGCTGTTTGCATGCTCATATTTTGACCGGGCAGAGGTTCGTTTCTGCTTTGTTGGAATGTGTGGAGTATTTGTTGTGAGTGCCGGGGGTTGGGATGGGAGTCTTTGCAGGTCAATGAGAAGATTGTCCGAATCACCTGGATTAGTGATTCGAACTCATACCGCGGCCATTTCTTGCACAGCTTTCCCTGTACAAGAATAGTACCTGTAGAGTACAATACAGTGATGGTCATGAGTTTCAGGGTGGTACAGTTGACTTGCACCGCCGGTCCGCTGTGACAGAGGTCTCCGCTCTTCCGAATGCCGTCCTTGCTCTCCAGTGAATCAACCCGGATGCACTTTGTCCTATTTTTGTTCACAGTACTTAGAAAGGCGTGGACCACTGGTAAAACACAACAGCACTTGAGAGACTCTTAGAGGAAACGGAGGGGGGGGGGGGGCGATCTGAAACCTTTGGTTTGACGAAACTGTAAACCGCCACCTAAAAGCTCTTACGACGGCGGAGCAAGGGGAGCGATAAGGGATGGGGATTAGGGGGTAGGTAAGGAAAGAGAGAGAAGGGTGCAATCCATCGACAGACGAATGAACGTTGTCAATAAAAGTAAACGGGTTGGGGGCTGGGGAGGTAATGGGTGAGGAGGTGGGGGGTAGGGGTGGGGGTGGGTGGGGGGGAGGGGGAGGGGAGATCCGGACCTGCGTGATCAAGTGCAGCTCTTTCTCTCTCTCTGTGTGTGTGTGTGTGTGTGTGTGTGTGTTCGGAGACTCACCGAGGCGAGCGTGAGTGCATGACAAGACAAAGGAGGGAATGATGGGCTTCACCCGCTCAGCCCTCGTCATGCTTACAGGGAAGAACCATTACCGTCACTGATAAAGAGAATGGCCGGCTGTCCCACGCAACGCGGCTTCCCCCCCCCCCCTACCCTCTCTTCTCCCCCCCCCCCCCCCCCCCCCCCCCCCCTTTCCACCTCCCGGCAACCACCACTACTACAGGACAAAACAACTCAGCCATGCAACAAAAGTGAGCGAGAGAAGAGAAGCGTTTGATCATCATCCATCAAGTCAGCTGGCCGTTTGAACCGGCGGGGGGGGGGGGGGGGGGGGGGGGGGGGGGGGGGGGGGGGGGGGGGGGAGAGATCGACGACAGATCTCGTGTCACTCGTGAACCAACGGAGGTGATAAGGCGTAGTAGACTGGAAGACCGATGATGGTGAACACTCGTGTGCACGAGAAGGCTTGGGTTGTATGACCGACTCGTGAGACTGACGGTGACGGAGACTGGCAGCTGAGTCGCGATCAGAGAGACGAGCGAAAACGACGTAGCTGTTGACGGAACTAGCGGTTAGGATTTGTCCTTCTAGTCATCTTTTCGATGTTACCGTTGATATGTGTGTGTGTGTGTGTGTGTGTGTGTGTGTGTGTGTGTGTGTGTGTGTGTGTTTCGTCTCGTATTCACCCACCCCCACACACTAATATGATTTAAAAGAGTTTACTTCAACGCGGTGACAGCCCTGATACTGCGGTCGGCTGGGCTACAAGCAATTCTCTCTCTCTCTCTCTCTCTCTCTCTCTCTCTCATCTTTTTTGTCCCCCACCCCCATCCCCGCTCCTCCTTCCAGCCCCCCCCCCCCCCCCCCCTCTCTCTCTCTCTCTCTCTCTCGGGAGTTTCGCGCGTAAAGTCGCACTTTGTAACCCTCCGTAATATTTCACTGTTTAAAGCGATTTTAGAGAAGTACTCCTACCCGGATTTGGTCAGCAAGCTTACGAAGAGCCATGCCATCTGGAGCATTGGACTTTAGGGCCTCTTGTGGCTCTTTTTCTGCCCGTATCCAAGCCTTCATGTTTCAACGGGCTAGGAAAAAAGTTTCAATGCGAGTCGCCATACTGCAGCTGAACCGGAGAGTGGACGGTGTCTTGGCAGGTTTGCTCCTGTCGTATTTATTCTGGGTGAGCCTTCTCTCCGTTGTCGTGACGTTGAAAGCAACCCTGGTCCCAACCCTTCGCAGGGTCGTTACAGCTCCAGGCGGACCCGATTCTCCAGCACTGGGGCGAGCGGTGGCAGAGTGAGCCTGGAGAAACCTGTCAACCTCAGGGAGGCGCCACTAACCAGCCAGTGAAGGAAACCGTCCCTGTCCCGACCTCATGACCATGTTCCAGTCGATGGACAGGAAGTTTGACGAGGTCAAGCAGGACATACGTGTTCTCCGTGAGGGGTATGGCCATGCAGGAGGAGCTGAGAGAGGCTGAGACGAGAAGTGGACGACCTTCGACAGCAGAACCACGATCTGGAAAGAAGGAACAACGACCTGGCCTCGAGAATGGACAACCTGGAAAGGAAGGCGGACGACCTGGAGGGGAGGTCCAGACGAAACAACATTCTCTTCTATGGTCTCGCCAGGAAGGAGAATGAGACAAGCGCGCAGTGTGAGGACATTATCAGGAACTCATCACTGATCAGCTGGAACTACCTCGCGACGTGGAATTCGATAGAGTCCATCGTGTTAACTCCAAACCGGATTCCCCGATAATCGCACGATTTTTTTTTTTTTTTTTTTTTTTTTTTTTTTTTTTTAAACAGAAGATGGACATACTTAGAGTTAAGCGGAAACTTAAGGGAACCAAAATCTTTGTAGGGGAGGACTTTTTTCCACAAGAGTGAGAGACATAAGAAGAAAACTACCCCTCATCTTAAACAGGCAAGAAGTGACGGGAAACGTGCCGCAATGATCCACGATCATCTCCTTGTGGACGGAACTCGTTACACGTTGGACTCGGGTGATCGTCTAGTGGAAATGAAATAGGGGTTCGGCCGGTCCTGTATTTATCCTCGTTTTTTGTCCGCGGCTGTAGAGGGAATGAACACTGACTCGACTCCGGCTGCCTTTTCACAGCGCGACGGTGTCAGTGAGTTGGCGCCACGTGAGAATTGTGCGCCCGTGTTGTGTGACGAGGTTTCTGTGTCGCCGGTACACATGAACAGCTCTGTTGACGATGTGTCGAATGGAAATGTGTGTAGATTGACCTCGTTAGTGATGAATGAGTTTGATGATGTTAATGTATGTAATAAAATGAAACCTTTTTCTTCCTTCATTGGAACGTTAATGGACTACTCACAAAAATACATGATCATGATTTTGTTTCGTATATTTGTTCCTTTGATTTTGTCTGTTTAGTTGAGACGTTTGTAGATGATTTTCAGTTGCCTATTTTTAAAGGGTACACGTTGTTTTGTAAACTGCTGTTAAACTGTCGGCACACGGAAGACGTTCGGGCGGCGGAATATATGTTTGATAAGAAATGAGCTGTGTTCTTTTGTCAAAACCCATATGTGTGGAGTCTCATCTTTTTTACGCTTTTGTGTTGGATAAATGCCTTTTCGGCATTGAAAGACACATTATGTATGTTTGTGCTTATATACCACCAGAGAACTCACCATATTATATGCACTTTGATTGTGAAAATGGTGTTTCTTTATTGGATTTTTTTTTTTTATGTGACAGTCTGCGTTTATAATAAAGAACATGATATGTACATAGTAGTTAATGGAGATTTGAATTGTAGAACCTCAAATATTTCTTGTGACTTAGAATCCAACGTGTGTGATTTTTGTTGATCAACGTTTGAGTGGCCCTTTGAACTTAAACAGAAATTCTGAAGACCGTGTGCTCAATAACTACGGCAAAATGTTACTTAACATGTGCACAGTTTTAGACCTGTGCATTTTGAATGGTATGTGTCAGGATGACCTTCAAGGTCATTACACGTACATAGCTGATAATGGTAACAGTGTAGCTGATTTTTTTTGCTGTCGTATGATTTGTTTTCAATAGTTTCTGATAGCATGAGAATGAATGTGTCTGATAGAATTGAATCTGATCATTTGCCTTTTGGAGGAATTATACATTCACTTCCCTAAGGATAATGAGATTTGTGTAAAGGATGATGTTCATATTTTCGAAAAGTTTATATGGGACGAAACCCAAAGCAATGTGTTTAGAGACAACATCTGTTCAAACGACATGCAAAGTCAGTTTGAAATGGCGATCAGTTTAATAGATATAGATATCAACGAAGCACTTGAGGTTTTTAATCATTGCATAAAAGATGCAGCAAACTTTATGAAGAAAGAAATACACATTGGTAAGTATGTGAAAGATGACGACTGGTATGATAAAGAATGTCGTGCTGAAAAGAAAAACTGTACGCAATTTATTGAGGAAATTTAAGCGTACTTTGTCTCCACCTGATCGCATTTCTTTATGTATAGCAAGACGCGAATATAAACATTTGTTAAAGAGAAAAGAGAAGCAATTCAATGAAATTCTATTAACTGACTTATTTACGATCAGTAAATAATCAAAAAGAATTCTGGGAATCTGTGCGCGTAAATATCTACAACAAGAAGGCAGATTTCGAATGACATTAGCATAAACGATTGGTACGCACACTTTTAAAGAATTGTTAGAAAGAAAAAGACAACTTTGATAGTGTTCTGGTTCAGGGAGAAAGTAATAGTAACCAAATGCTTATGATGCTGTAAATAATGATGATGTATATAACATGATGATGATGATGATGATGAACATAACGATGGTGACGGCGAAAATAATTTGAATCAACCTATCTCAGTAGAAGAAATTTTGATTGCGCTAAAAACACTGAAAACTCGTAAGGCTGCCGGTCCGGATAAAATCATAGGGGAATTTATTAAAAATGCCTGCAAATCAAATTTGGTAATGGAATTTTTGGTAAAATTTTTTAATTCTCTTTTTGATAGAGGAATGTATCCTGAAAGTTGGTGCGAGTCAATTGTTGTGCCACTATATAAAAAGGGCAGTGTTACCAATCCAAACAACTATAGAGGAATCTCGTTGTGCAATGTTTGCAGCAAACTGTATAGTGCAATAATTAATAAAAGACTTCAAGTGTGGGTTGAGGACAATAACATTACAGGTGAGTTTCAAGCTGGGTTTAAACAAAATCGTTCCACCATAGACCATATGTTGACGCTGTTGGCTTTCATTCAAAAAACAATTTTGTCTGAATCGTAAGTTGTATGTTGCTTTCATCGATTTTGAGAAAGCGTTTGACTCTATTAATAGAACCATACTTTGGCCTATTTTGTAAAAAAAAACGGTATTCATGGAAAGATGTATAAATGCATTATGAGTATGTATGACTGTGTAAAGGCAAAGGTGCGATGTGGTGCTGCTTTAACTGATTGTATTAATTGTACATCAGGTGTTAAGCAGGGTGACGTATGCAGCCCAGTTTTGTTTTCTTTATTCATTAAATGAGCTGACTTTGAGGTGATAAACTCTGGTAGACATGGTGCCCATTTTGTAAATGATGTTATGGAAATATTCATTACTACTTCTTGCCGACGATGTTGCATTAGTGTCTGAGACAGTAATAGGCCTCCAAACTCAATTAAACAGTTTGCAAAGGCAGCTAATTCACTTCAGCTGAAAGTCAACTTAAGTAAAAGTAATATAATCGTTTTCAGAAAAGGGGGTTATCTTTCCCTCTGTGAAAAATGGACATATGATGGGGCAAATATGCCTGTTGTAAATGTATATAAATTTAGGTGTACATTTCTCTACGCGATTAAGTTTCACTTTCGCATGTAAAGATATTGCTTGCAGAGCCAAAAATGCATTGCTATGCTTTATGAAGAAGTTGTCGAAGCTGAATAATGAATCTCTTGCTTTGTTTTTGAAATTGTTTGATGCTCAAATACTGCCAATGCTACAATATGGGGCTGAACTGTGGGGTCTTGATGCTGCAGCTGGACAATGCGAAAAGGTTCATTTATTTGCTTTAAAAAAGTTCTTGGGTGTATCGCCACAAACCCCAAATGATCTTGTGTATGGAGAGACTAACAGATATCCTATATCTTTGCACTTTACTGTTAATGTATCAAGTACTGGCTCAAATAACCCAGATGGCTGAACATAGATTACCCATAAAGTTTATAAAATGCTAGTAGAACTAGATAATGAGAAAAAAAGAAGACCAAAAAAGACTCCAAAAAGCAGTCCAGCAGAGCCAGCAAGGGCAATGGACAACGTGGGAGAAAGCACCCCAAAGAAGTTTCACTTGGAATGACATTTGGCACATGGCCCCTCTCAGGATCAGCTTCATTCTCAGATCTGCATATGACCTTCTGCCCTCAAATGCAAACCTGGTGAAGTGGGGAAAAAACAGACGATCCTTCATGCCCCCTCTGCCATGGAAAACAAACAGTGGAGCACGTCCTTAGCTCATGTGAAGTAGCCCTGGCTCAAGGAAGGTACACATGGAGGCACAACCACGTGCTCAAAGAGATTGTACAAGTAGTCTGGGCTAGTACCAACACCACAAAAGGGAAAATCAGGACTCCAAAAGCACCGGCAACATTCTTCACGGCAGGAGGCAGCGAATCATGGCCAAGAACAACAGTGCCACTCGGAACATGCAGGCAGAGTCTGCTGGACGGGGTAGATGACTGGGAGTGCACTGCAGACCTCCCAGAATGGAAGAGTCACCAGAGATCATCAGCAAGAGTGGCATGAGACCAGACATAGTAGTCCACTCTCAGTCAACCAAGCAGCTGATCATGATCGAGCTCACGGTGCCATATGAGAACAGAATGGAGGCAGCTCAAATCTACAAGACTGAAAAGTATGCTGATCTGGCAAAACAGCCTGAGGAGAGAAGGCTATAAGGTCAAAGTCCTCACAGCAGAAATTGGAGCTTGGGGGTTTGTAGGAACGTCTGCATACAGCCTCATGAAACAGCTCTCAGTTGCAGGGAGAAAAAAAAAACAGAGCCCTGAAAGCAATGGCAGAAGCAGCAGAGAGGTGTTCAAGCTGGACCTGGTCAAGGAGGAACAAAAGTGAACTTCATAAGGCTTAAATTTCCTACAAATATCAGGTGTCCCAGTGGCTCAGTGGTTAGTGCGCGAGTCATTAAGTGGAAAATGAGCATGTCCAGAGGGTCATGGGTTCGAATCCCAGCCATGGCTCGTCCCGAGATGGGAAAAAAAAAGGGCAGCAGAGGGACATCCGGAGTCATGAACTGGGTGTGGCCCAACCCCCTAGAGTGTCAGGAGTTAAGGGCCGAAACACTTGCTTGAAGGGGTTTCTCTCCCAACGTATATGTCAATGAATATGGACAGGCACTTGAAGTTTGTGATGACAAAATTCAGAGTGGGTGTTCTGATATTCTTGTCATCATTTCCGTTATAGACAAGTAAATGCCTCTAATTTGTTGTGTCCATTATGTCGACAGTCAAAAGAAGACGAAGTGCATTTTGCATTAACTTGTCCAGAGTGAGAAGATATAAGAGAAAAGTTTATTCCCCCCAAATTTTATACAAGACCTTGCTTATTCAAGCTTATCTTGTTAATGTCGTCTGCAAATGAAAACACTGTAAACAGTTCGCAGTATTTTTATTTCAAAGCTTTCAAACGGAGAAGCATTTGCGTGTAATCGTTATTATTAGTTTCACAATGCGACTTTGTTATGTTCCGTGTACATCCCCCTTCTGAGGGGCCAAGGCCTGTAAGAATAAAACATCTGAATCTGAATCTGAATCTCTCTCTCTCTCTCTCTCTCTCTCTCTCTCTCTCTCTCTGTCTCTCTCTGTCTCTCTCTCTCTCTCTCTCTCTCTCTCTCTCTCTCTCTCTCTCTCTCTCGTCGGAAACATCCACCCGGAAGGAAATGATTAGTGGTGCGCGGACGTAGGCGCGCGCGCGCGCGCGCGCGCGCGCGTGTGTGTGTGTGTGTGTGTGTGTGTGTGTGTGTGTGTGTGTGTGTGTGTGTGTGTGTGTGTGTGTGAGAGAGAGAGTGTGTGTGTGTGTGTGTGTGCGGGGGGGCACGGGGGGGGGGGTACGTGCGAATTTGTGCGTGCGCATGCACGATGCGCGCACGTATGTGCGAATTTGTGTAGGGGGTGGGATATGTCCACTTGTGTGTGTGTGTGTGTGTGTGTGTGTGTGTGTGTGTTGTGTGTGTGTGTGTGTGTGTGCAGATTTGAAGATTTGGTGACATTCGTATGGGCTCTTTTTCTGCCAACTGCATGTCTTTACTGCTGTCTATTAATGCAATAACTTTTAACCCCTTTGCCAACTGGGCTTATTTGCTAATGGCAATAAAAATGTGTCAGTGTCAGTGTCTCTGTCTGTCTGTCTGTCTGTGTCTGTCTGTCCCTCCCCCCCTCTCTCTCTCTCTGAACAGGACGTCATGAAGTTCCTTGTTAAATAAGTCTTTAACGTGTGTTGTTGGCGGAACTACATTTCCGTCCTTGTGGGTGCAGCGACATAACTCGCCATGTCATTTGAAAGGCTGGCCTTCAGGAAGCGCTATGGACCTTTTTTTTTTTTTTTTTTTTTTTTTTAATCGTTTATCTTCATTTATTCTACGTCCAAATGACCCAGTAAACAGGGTAGAAAATCTGGTATCCGATTGAAGAGGAAGATAGACGGCCGTGTAAACATAAGCTCCTTTGATTTCCTTTGTTTCGTTGAAACGTTTTCGGACACATTTCAGTCTGGTCTGTGTGCTGATTACTCGATGTTCTGTGGCCTTAGACCTTAGCTGCTCCTGTATCAAGAGCTGCATGAAGAGGTCAGAGCGTGTCTGTGTGACCAGTCTCTCGCTAGTCTGCTGACGACCCCCCCCCCCCCCCCCCCCAAATTCCCGTGGGCTAGACATAGGTCCCTCTCCACTGGTTACCACCAACGCATCTTGGGTCACCCTGTCTTTCTCTTGCCTGCTGGGACCTGTTTGGCGGCCAGGTTTTCAGGCCTCTGTCGTCGGGAGCCTCCATGCATGGCCTTCCTTGCGCAGGCGACTGCTTGCAGATCATGGTTGACACAGGAAGTTGCTGCCATCTGCCTCTTATCTCTTCGTTGGACTCAAAGCTGTTCCACTTTTCGCCCATATTTTTTTTTACCCTGAGGCATTTACTGACTTGGAGTGAAACCCCATCCAGTTTTGTGACCTGGATGATTTTAAGTTGCTGAGTTTTCGCATCATTTGGAAATGTGGATATGAGACATGTTACAAAATCGCAGTTTGATTCTAAGGGAGCTAATTGAAAAGCTTGCAGATGCCCTTCCGATATGATACTTCAGTTCATCATGAAGGTCAGTCGAGTTGTTGATGGGACTGCTTAAATAGGTGAAGCTGTCTACCTCATCAACTTTCCTTTGATCAATAAAGATATGTGTTGGAGACTAGTGTTCCCCACTCAACATGATCTTAGACTTGTTGGCACTGATGACAAGGCTGATGTTTCACACATATCTGCTGATGTCGTTCACTCGTTGCTGGAGATTCGTTGCTGCTGTTTTCCTGAAGGTTGAACACAAGGAATTGTACCGTCATACGAGAAGGCGACTTCAGTAGTCCGAATACTATAATGGTATTAGCTTATGTGGTGTCAGAGGTACTACTTCGACTTAAGAGTAAAGCTATAAATCATCGCAAGATCGGGTTGGAGCATAGAATATTCACAAAGTAGCACACAGATTTTTAAAATTAAGAATTAAAAAAAAAAAGATTTATTTAATAATTGGTCGCATGTTTACGTCGTTGTCTTTAAAACAAAATTCTTTTAATTGGAAATCGTGTGTAGTCTTCACAGGCTTCATAAAAACTTTGATTGAAATCGGGACGTTCTTTGTTGAAGTCTGCTGAAAATAGAACAAAAGACAAACTGTACACTTAAGTCAGAAGCAGTCAAGGATTTGACTTAAATAGGACATATTACTTCTTACGTGAAGTCAAACCGTATTTGAAAATGGATTCACAGATTTACCTGAATTTCGTAATGACAAGATTTAGATGTGGTGTTTCAGAAATTGTCGTACGACGGCTTGTGGCATTACGGTTACGCGGAACACTCTAGACCGTAATTCGTCCTGAAGATGAGATGCATTTTCTTTCGTGTTGCCTTGACTGTGGTGATGTAGGAACATAATATAATATGTGTACACACACACACACACACACACACACACACACACACACACACACACGCTCACACTCTACAGTATCACAGTGATCCTTACCAGTTTCGTTTTAGAATCATTTTGTCTTCCAGGTGGGAAAGAGTTGTGAGAAAATTATTGATCTGCCCATGCAAAGCATTTCAGTTGCGGTCTGTGATGGTGTCATGATGTGTGTATTTTTAGAGAACTTTAATTTTGCCGACAATATTGAACACTGATTGTACTTCGTTTATTTAGGGCAGAGGCCTTAACTTATAACTTTTTGTCTTTGTGTTCCGTCTCTCTCTCGCTGTCTCTGTCTATGTCT
>JADBJO010001075.1:220000-225000 GCA_016801955.1 Conus betulinus
TACATGCGGTCGCGCGCGCATCGCGCGCGCACGCACGCACGCACGCACGCACGCACGCACACACACACACACACACACACACACACACACACACACACACACACACACACACACACACACACACACAGCACACACGCAGTTACACCCACAGACACAGACACACACAGACACAGACACACACATAGACATAGACACAGACACATACACACGCGCGCGCGCGCATGTGTTCGCACGCACCCATGCACGCACGCACGCAAACACACGCGCAGTCACGCCAGTACACAGACACACACACCACACACGCACGCACACACACACCACACACACACACACACACACACACACACACACACACACACACACACACACACACACACACACACACACACACACATTCACACAGAGAGAGAGAGAGAGAGAGAGAGAGAGCATAAGGGTAGTTGGAGTTTTGATAGATAGAGTAGTGTACAAAGTCCACTTAGTTGTGGAGATTGTTTTACGAAACTGGAATTCATCAGAACAGATAAGCAAACAATTTAAGTCATTGACTTGATGAGAAGGGCAGGAAGCAGGAAGAGAGAGAGAGAGAGAGAGAGAGAGAGAGAGAGAGAGTGCCCGTTTAACGTAACGCAGACTTCATACACTTGGTAGGATAATCAAGAATTATGTCAACTTAGATTTCAAGGAAGCAGGAGAGAGAGAGAGAGAGAAAGAGAGAGAGAGAGAGAGAGAGAGAGACTAATTATTTTATCGATGGAAAAAAAATACAGAATTGGTCTTTTTTTTTTTACATCTTGCCCTCAATGAATTAAAAAAAAAAAAAAAAAAAGATAAAAGAAAAGGAATGCTACTCGCTTGCAGCTGTGAATAAATAATGTAAGCAAGGTAGCGAATGCTTCATTGCACACAACTCGTCATGCGAAAGGTAGGGGCCTACCAAAATAAACCTTCCGAAAGATCAGTACACACGAGCTTTACAAACACATAGAATGAGTGTGAAAGAGGTAACAATGTTAGTAAAGGGACGACGAAAGTGGAAGAGGGTGAAGAGAAAGGAAGGAGGGTGGGGGGGGGGGGGGGGGGGGGGGGGGGGGGAGAAGAAAAGACGAATTTAACATACACATCCATTTATGTATATCACGAGCAGTTTCTGTGAGTGTGCGCTTGATGCGGGCGGGCATAAGCAGTCTGCACAGGGAGCTTCTGTCCAAGAGAAAACAAAAACCCTGAATTGGCAACACAACAACTACAAACATTTCAGAGATAGCAATAATTAAATACGCGTGAGATACTCCATAAAGAAAAAAAAAATCGTTTTTGGCCGTTATAGCCGTTAGTAACGGCTACTGTGGTAAACATCGGCCACCATCTGTGACCCATGATGAACATACCTACAAATTTCAGAAAGATCGGCCAAATACTTTCCGAGATATTTCTTAAAGAAAAAACCGTCACGGGCCGTTATAGCCGTTACTAACGGCATAACGGTAAAATAAAAACATAAGGTATCATCCGTGACCCATAATGAACATGCCTACAAATTTTCAGAAAGATTGGCCGAGCACATTTCTGAGATATTCCATAAGAAGAAAAACCGTGATGGGCCGTTATAGCCGTTAGTAACGGATATAACGGTAAAACAAAACATCGGGCATCATCCGTGACCCATAATGAACATACCTACAATTTTCAGAAAGATCAGCCAAGTACTTTCTGAGATATTCCATAAAGAAGAAAAAAACCGTCATGGGCCGTTATAGCCGTTAGTAACGGATATAACGGTAAAATAAAACATCGGGCATCATCCGTGACCCATAAGGAACATACCTACAAATTTTCAGAAAGATCGGCCAGGTAGTTTTGTCTGGAGCGAATGGAACACATTTTAACCACGGACGGACGGACAGACAGACACACAGACAGCATTTCTTCGTTCCCATTCTAAAGTACTCCCTCTTCTATAAGAACTCGGGAGTACAAAAAGAAAAAGAAAAAAAGAAAGGACTAGATCTACCAATTCCATAAAGTCGATGCTCAAACAAATAAAACAAACGTTTAGCTGTAAAAGAGGCTGAAGATTCCGGTTTGGCAACCGAAGGTGCCAGAGAGGGTGTCACACGGACATCGTTCAAACAAAGACTTAAAGCTAGCTAGCAACAACAGCGGCCAACAACTTCGCCGTCACGCCATGGAGCAAACTATGAATGTACCAGGAATTAACAAACAAACAAGAATTTACATCGGTTTACGGTACACAAAAGAGGAAACGTTGATAAGGAAGTACTCGGATACCGCGTCCTAACGCGCAGATGAACCCCAAGCAGGTGGCAGTCTGGCCTCACACTACACTTAAAGGGCTAGACTTCCATTTATCCCACCCCCCCCCCCCCCCCCCACCCCCGCCCCCCTTCCAAAGAAACAAATCCTTTCCGACCAAGACGACGTCTTCTACGGGCGGAAATCTTTACAGACGACCAATTTACCAAGTGTTCGACAACGTACGCCGTCTCTATATTCGTTGAAAGGGAATAATTGGCCAACGAAACGCAAGTGGGACAGATGTTTAAGTATTGTTCATCTAAAGATACTGTCCGCCCTTTCCAGGGAAGGAAGGTCATACAAGATACCAGTATAATTCGTCCAAACACACCGTCCACCCTTTCCAGAGAAGGTGGTTCATATAAGATACTAGTATAACTTATGCAGATATACTGTCCACCCGTTCCTGGGAAGGTAGTGACACAAGATATTAGTATGATTTATCCAGATATACAGTCCACCCGTTCCAGGGAAGGTAGTTCATACAAGATATTAGTATAGTTTATCCAGATATACTGTCACCCTTTCCAGGAAAAGAGAGAGAGAGAGAGAGAGAGAATGCGAATGCGAATCTTTATTCAGATTAAGGCCAAGGCCCCATACTGAAGGGGGTTTTATAAGTGTAATATATGTCATGAATATTATGAATCTAAATGAAATGATGGAATTCTGTAAGTTGCAACAAACAAACACTCCAGATATTGCAGTTGAATTCTCTTGATTGCATCATAAACATACTTTGCTAAATTCAGTGGTGTGTTCTCATTACTTGTCGATAATAGGAGAATGAGCCTGAAGAGACATGGTTCTGTGTAGTATCTGGATTGGATATGTTTTGTTCTTAAATCACTCAGAGCAGGACAGCAAAACAAAAAACAATGTTTCTCTTGCTCGTTTACATAGTCGACATGTTAGAACATTCAACAACTTTGCTATACCTAGAGAGAGAGAGAGAGAGAGAGAGAGAGAGAGAGAGAGAGAGAGAGAGAGAGAGAGAGAGAGAGAGAGAGAGAGAGAGAGAGAATTTTAGCTTTATTGAACAATAAAAGGCGTTCATATTATTATTAATCGGCACTATTGATAAAGTTTTGCATGAGATTTGTGATTTTTAATTTTATTTTCATAATTTAATTGTTTATTTGTTTACTTATTTCTTTCTTTATCTATTTTTTCATGTTTGCGTTTGAACATATTTGAGTTGTAGCTGTATAAATGTACATTGATGAAGACAATAACTCATACCACAACCAGTAAGGTAAGGTAAGGTAAGGTAATGTTGTTTTATAGCCCAGCCGACCGCAAAGGGCCATATCAGGGCTGTCACCACGTTAAAATCAGCTCACAAGTCATTCATTCATACAACTCTTTAAAAAATACATCTTCTAAAAACCCATCCGAAATTTTGTTAAAAATCTTTCCACTATAAAACCTCAGATCCGATGAAAAATGTTAATCTCTTTCAAGAATTCAAAGATCGCATCAGGCGGAACATCTCTGAACAAGGTTTTCATGGAATCTGCTGTGAAATGTTTGTCTCACATCATGCAAGTCCCAACACTCTAAAAGAATATATTTCATTGTGAGTGGCACATGACATGGAATGCACCATGGAGCTTCTTCACTCTTTAAAAGCATGAATGGGTAAAATACGACGAATGGCCGGCGTGCAGCCGGCATAGAACCGTTTCTTTTTTGGGACCACCAGTTACCAGAATTGAGCAATAGTAGATTTGAAAAAGATCAGTGCTTGATAGTGATACCTTATCAATCTTTCGAATTTCTGTTTCAGAACTGGTCGGGCACGATCGGACATTATCTTAAGTCTGATTTTAAAAAAAAAAGAAGAAAGAAATACTTGTTTTAAGTGAGTTGCCATTTAAGAGACAATGAAAATTATGTCTATTCTTTATCAATCAGAGTAAGCGAGAAAGAAAAAAAAAAAAAAGAAAGAAAAATGATTAATGTAAAAGTCCGTTTAAGGAGACTGCATTCGGTTTTTCTTATCACTGGCGAATCCTACTTTGCAAATGTTTTTTTTTTTTTTTTTTTTTTTTTTTGTGAAAGCCGGTGAAGCTTTTGAGATAAAGTTGTGGATCATCATCATCACCACCACCATCATCATCATCATCATCATCATCATCATCATCATCATCATCATCATTCTTTTTCTTCCTCTCTGTTCTTCTTCTTTCTCTCTCTCTCTCTCTCGCTCTCGCTCTCTCTCTGTGTCGTCTGTCTGTCTGTGTGTCTGTCTGTGTCTGTCTGTCTGTCTCTCTCTCTCTCTCTCTCTCTCTCTCTCTCTCTCTCTCTCTCTCTCTCTCTCTCTCTCTCTCTCTCGCTGAGGCGTTACACATGCAAAATGGTTAATCGGCGAAAAAACCATGCGTGACTTTGGCCTGGATGGCCCCAGTTCAGGTGCCGGCTAACTTGACACTCTACGTTGTCATCCACAGTCTCTGTTTCTACCTGATGTAACAGCCCGTTTTTTTACCCCCCTCTGGCACTTACCCTGGGGTAAGTCTGGGCTAGCCTGCTTTTACCCCCGGGGGTCATTCTAGGACTAATTAGAACTTACCCCCCCCCCCCCCAGTTGGAACTTATCCCACCCCCCCCCCCCGGGGGGGGGGGGGGGGGGGGGAGGTGGTAGAATCTCTTGAGTACATGTGTACCTTAGCTTGTAC
>JADBJO010001075.1:235000-240000 GCA_016801955.1 Conus betulinus
ATGTGCAGAAACGAAAAAACGCTGCTAATTAGTGAACACGTACAACAGAAACACGCGTATTAAACATACACTCAAACAAAAACACAAACACATACGCACAGACATAGACGGACACGCGCGACGCGCGCGCGCGCGCGCGCACGCGCGCGCGCGCGCGCACACACACACACACACACACACACACACACACACAGAGTGACAAACGGATGAACAGCGGTACAGATGATCGCGTAATGCGTCAGTTCGTAACACTTCATTGAACGTTCACGTACCAAAATAGTATTTGGTATTGTGAGCAGGTGGGGATATCTATCCCTTTAAAGAGTCACACGGGGGCTAATCTTAAATAAACAACAACAAACAAAAAAATCTACACATACTACAGAACGATAACACATTCATAATGGGTAACTAAACTATACACCATCATGGTTTTAACTCGCAACATTTCACTGCGAAACTCGTTGCGAGCACCAGCAGAGCGTCACAGTATTCCGTTCCCACTTTTTGTTTGAAACCCAGGGAACGTAACTCTCGAAATCTTTTTTTCCTTTTCCCTCAGTTATTTTGTTTTTAAATTGTCAGTCACCATCGGATCCCGTTACGCCTGAGTGAACCGACTTTCAATTCATGAATCAACATGGACGGAGGCGTCAAGGTGTGTAAAGTTTATGTCCTTTACAGTCAAAATGTGTACGTTCAGAGTCATTGAAGCTAATGAATCAGTGACTGTCACTATGAGAGGGAAAACTGAAGCCAGCATACCTTCCGTCCGGCGACGACGCCCAGGTTTCTAGGCCAGGCCAGTCAGTGTCACTACAAGTCATTGAGTTAAGTGAGTAATCATCTCTCTCTCTCTCTCTCTCTCTCTCTCTCTCTCTCTCTCTCTCTCTCTGTCACTCTCTCTCTCTCTGTATCTGTATATGTACGTTGCCGCATCCAGGAATCTGGCATCGACGCAACGGTGGGGTGCGCAGCAGAAGAGTTAGTGGCGTTGGGCTTTGGCCACTGCCTGCCTGAAGGCGTCAGTACTACCTGAGTATACAGTGCTATTGTCTAGTTGGTTCCACCTAATAATAGTTCTTGGAAAGAATGATTGTCTCTATACTGCTCTGTGCTGCAGTTTGGAACTGTGTAGCACCTGTTGTTGTTACGTGTATATATAGTTTTCCACTGGGTTTTTAACTACAAAGTCAGCTCTTTTCGGTGGACGGCGGATGCGTCGACCAGGTTGTAGAGAGGCACAAGGAACTGCTCAGGAGGGATTGCTGGCAACAGCCCCTCAACCACCCTGTAAAAGAAGGTCAGCCGCAGGCACTCACTTCGTTCCTGGAGGTAGGGAGGTCATGTTTCCTCAAGAGGCCCGTTACGAAGCCAGGTGCTCTAGACTTATAGTCTCTGGCAATGAAGCGTACTGCCACTCGCTGTGTACGTTCAAGCTTGTCAATTTCTTGTTTTTCGTACAGGTCCCAGATGATCGCTCCATACTCCAATAGGGGTCTGACTAAAGCGAGGAAGGCGTTGCGTTTGCAGGCTGTCATCATCATCATCATCATCATCATCATCATCATCCATTAAGTGTCCACAATCATCAAGTTGATTATTGTGGCTCTTTAGGGGGGCAGACGCAAAAAAAAAAAAAAAAAAAAAAAAAAAAAGTTATTGCAGGAGGCTGGAAGCTCTTGACCTGAATAGGCCAAGAGTCTCTCTGTTCTTTTATGATAGCATGAATCATCGCTGCTTTGTATCACTATCAGCTTTCTATTGTGTATTACTAACAATAGTGTTAATATGCTAGTATCCTTAGTGCCTGAAGGGACAAAACATCAGATGAAAAAAAAGCATTGATATGCTAAATCAGTTTCCCTTTGGAATAATCAGTCAACCTCTCTCTCTCTCTCTCTCTCTCTCTCTCTCTCTCTCTCTCTCTCTCTCTCTCCCCCCTCCCCCTTTCTCGCCCCCTCTTTCCCTCTCAACAACATATCTCGTGTTCCTCACTGATATTAAACCAGTGTTAATCAATATTGCACAACCAACAAGAATATTGAATATGAACACACACACACACACACACACACACACACACACATATATATATATATATATATATATATATATATATATATATATATATATTAATTACTGTTTAATTGTTCAGCATATATATATGTTGGATTATATTATGTACTTTCTGTCGTATGTGTGTGTGTGTGTGTGTGTGTGTGTGCATGTGTGTGTGTGTGTGTGTGTGTGTGTGTGTGTGTGTGTGTGTGTGTGTGTGTGTGTGAGAGAGAGATAGAGATATTGAGAGAGATTTATAAAACTTTTTATAGTGCAGCTGGTAAATAAATCACATATACCAGGAGAGCTGTTTTTACTTTTGACTTGAGTTGTCGGGCAAAGTAAGTCGTTTCTTTTGATGGAACTGAAGCCAGCAACAGTCTCATTACTTCACTTTCAGTGAGAATAGCAGAGCTCAGAACTTTTCTTTTAACAACAAAAATACAAGACTAAAAACAGAACAGAGTTACTGCGCCACCAAACAAAGAAACAAACATTAAAATTACAAACACAATGCATTTTAACTGATTGGATCTTCTTCAGGCAAGGCAGATTTCAAGACAATGAAGATAGAGGCCAAGCAGTCATTTGTTTGCTTGATCTGGTAGAAAACTTGGGTTTGGTTGGATGAGCGGGACTAAAACTACGAAAAGAACTGAAGTTTAAGGGGGGGAGACAATGACTGTTGAAAGAATTAATACTAACGATGGTAGAATGATGAACATTATAATGACAATAATTGAAGAATGACAACAGCAGTAGGATAATCATGTATGAATAATACTAACACTGATAATCCAATAACCGACCCGTGACCACCTATCTTGTGCCTTCCTTGTCCTTCACTGGATCATTGATTTAATTTTGTATGTTAGTCCTATTTGCAGTTCTATAGCATTAGGCTGACCTGCACTTGAGTCTTTCATTTTCTTTTTTGCTCTGTCAGTTTCACTATGCACACAACTCAACATTTTAGTATTTTGTTAGTGTGAGACTCCTTAACCGTTTTAACAGTGTTTCAGACCCATCTTAGAGCAAGGGACATATCCTTTCTTATGAAACAAGAGGGTAATCGTACCCTTACGGAAGGATTTTTAGGGGTAAGATTAAACTGAAATGAGTGTTCTGAAAATGCTTGAACTTAGTGGAAGTTTTGTTTGCAAGAGCTATGTCATCAGCAGTTTCAGTGTCACTCTTTGTGATTTTGCAGCCAGTTGAAACTGGACACAGCAAATAAGTTAAGACCAGACTGTTTTGTGATTGATTGAGTGTTTACTGTTAATGTTCATGTCTTACTGACTGACAGTATTGTGGTTTGGGGCAAAAAAATAGTTTTTAAATCTTGTGAGTTTGATGGAGTTAATATAACACACACACACATACACACATGTACACAGACACAAACATACACACAGACACATATCTAGACACACACAGACACACACACACACACACACACACACACACACACACACACACACACACACACACACACTCACACATACACACACACACACACACACACACACACACACACACACACACACACACACACACACATGCGGCATGTGCAACATGTGTGCATACATGTAGTTACATAAATTTGTCGACACGCATGCACATCCATGAATGCACACACACACACACACACACACACACACACACACACACACACACACACACACACACACACACACACACACACACACACACACACACACATGGACACACACACATACACGGGGACACACGCACATACACGGGGACACACACACACACACACACACACACACACACACACACACACACAGTGACACACACACAGACACACACACACACACACACACACACACACACACACACACACACACACACACACACACACACACACACACACAACAAGACACACACACTCCCACTCCCAAGTTTTTGCTCTTTCTCTTTCATGAAACTACAGTTAGCAGCAACCAGCTACAGTGGCAGTAAGAATGGAGCCACAGCTGTTGTCTGCTCTGAACTGAAAGAGGTCACACAGTTTGGACGTATCCTTGTATGAACTGTTCTTGACAGAGCTGAACTTTATCCCTCCCCACTGTCTTTATTCCGTGGACTATGGAGTGCATACAGGCATTGGAACATACTTAAAGACTGAAAATCATTGTGCTACAAGGTTTGTGCAAAACCCAAACTTGTATATATTTTTTACTCCTCTACCCACAAACGCTGACACATACACTCCATACATGCACATATGTACTCATGCACACTTGCATGCCCATGCTCTCTCTCTCTCTCTCTCTCTCTCTCTCTCTCTCTCTCACACACACACACACACACACACACACACACACACACACACACACACGTACACGTACACACACACACACGTACACACACACATACACACACGCACAACACACACGCACACGCACACTCACACACACACACACACACACACACACACACACACACACACACACACACACACACACACACACACACACTCACTCTCTCTCTCTCTCTCTCTCTCTCTGCTATTCATGCATCCAATCTGTCTGTCTGTCTGTCTGACCTATCTGTCTCATTTTTTTTGTCAGAGTGACCACATAAAGTTCATTGAGGAGACTTCTTTGATCTCTGTAAATTCTTTAAGTTGATGTTACCATTCATAATGTCCCCCACTCACCCTGCCCCCCCCAACTCATTCCCACTCTCTCTCTTTACACACACACGCACACGCACACACACACACACACACACACACACACACACACACACATGCTTGCTTACCCACTTGCAAGCACACTCACACATGCACACTATACACACACATTCACGTCTTTGACATTTGTTGGTTGCTTTTCACAGACTTTTGATTTTCCTTGACTCCTGAAGCACAAGGCTAAAATTAATGTCTTTCTGAAGTTTCCCTGTGCATA
>JADBJO010001075.1:247500-265000 GCA_016801955.1 Conus betulinus
ACACAGACGTAGCATGCAGCCAGTCTGTCAGATGGAAGACTGTAGGTCACAAGCACCTAGAAACGCATGGACTAACAGACACGATCTGATTTATGAAGCCCTTCATCCCTTGTCCACTCCTTTGTGTGACTGCCTGCCATGGGCCCAGCAGCTGTGAGAGAAAGAAAAGAAAAAAAAAAAAAAAAGAAAAGAAAGAATGAATCTATACTGATATCAGTACTTGGAGACATATCCACTTGACCTGGTTCTTTTCCTTTTCACATCATTGTTGTATAAGAAAAAAAAAACCCCAAAGATTGAAATGTTTGAGTGTTTGAATGTTTATGTTCATATGCATTGTATTATGTGTTCAAGCCTGCAGTTTTGTGGTTTTAGAGGTAAATGTGTGACAAAATGAGTCTAAGAGCTTTCCCAGTTTTGATTTGTTTATGTGTGTGTGTGCAGCTTCTTGTGCGCACGTTTGTGTGTGCATGGGTGTCTGCAATGAAATTTTAATGAATACTTGTGCTCAGCAGGCACACTTATTAGCAACACCAAACTCTGAATAGTTGTAAGTATCAGTGTGATGTAATTCATCCAGGAATGCCCTATGATGTTTTCAGCAAATTCTCAATATGAAGCAACCGATATATGAGAAGTCATGATCATCAGCAAAATTTTCAATACCATGATAACTGATCCAAAAAATTATTATCAGTATGTTTTATGTATTGATAATAGATGTTAAGTAATATTTCAGGCAGCTGCTGGAATAAATGTTATATTACATTCTGCCAATAATCAGTCTTGCAGTTACTACTACCCAGCAGAGAAACATAGTTAAAACATTAGCGTCCTGATTTTAGAACTAGGATTGATCACTTACAGAATGTATGTGTCTTGCCAAATCTAGCAGAATCAGTGTTAATCGTTTTGTGGTCAGTGAAACAACACGAAAGCTACAATGTGAACATTCTCACATGTTCATGCAAAAACAGCGGCCAGATAATACCAGTGCATCATCATTTTGCCTTTGTGAGTGAAAAGAAAATAAATGAAATGGTATAACTCAGATTAAGGAAGGACAACATCACAGTCCCCCATAACAACTACCACACACACTCTTTTCCCCTCTGCTCCACCCAACGCCTTTTCCCTACTACTGTCCCTTGTATCAACATGAAGTATGAGCTGAAATAGAGATCCACCTGTCTTTTTCTTTGTGAAGAGTTCCACTTTACTAACAATAGTGCTCTACCATTACAGTTTATGCTGGGAGCAACACACTGAAGAATGCTTCTTTTCCTGTCATTCTGTTCAGAAAAAGGGCCTGTGGTAATTCTGGTCATTCTGATGTCCTGTATAGCATAAGAGTACTCTGCCACAGAGGTTTCTGTTGAGTGTGATTTGGCAGTTACAGAAAGTTCTTGTAAGGGCTAAGTGTTGTGTCCTCTTTACAAATGTGTGTGTGTGTTTGCGCATGTATACTAACATGGTGTATGATATGAACTCCTCACTGCCCGAGACTTATGGCATACACATATATCTACTTGCCCATGTACATGTGTACTAACATGGTGTATGATATGTCAGAGACTGAGAGAGAGAGACTGATTTTGATTTGATGGCATCATGAACCAATTTTCATTAATTTTTTTCTGTGATGTATGTGTGTATGTGTGCCTGTGCGCGCATGTGTATATATGTGTGTGTGTGTGTGTGCGTGCGCATGCGCATGCATGGGCGTACTTGCGTGTGTGTGTGTGTGTGTGTGTGTGTGTGTGTGTGTGTGTGTGACAGGCCGACTACCAGTTCCAGTGATCATGGGGGTCACTGATATCCGCAGAAAGCAGGTGTTCGTCTTCGCTGTGGGGATGGATCGCCTATGCTCTGACCTATTTCCTGCGCAAGCCGCTTGGCGTTGTAAGTGCTAGCTTGTGATGACACCAAGAAAAATGACTAAGTATCAAACTAATATGCATTGTGTTTTCATTTGGCGTTGTAAGTGCTAGCTTGTGATGACACCAAGAAAAATGACTAAGTATCAAACTAACAAGCATTGTGTTTTCCATTTGGCATTGTAAGTGCTAGCTTGTGATGACACCAAGAAAAATGATTAAGTATCAAAACTAATCAGCATTGTGTTTTTCATTTGGTGTTGTAAGTGCTAGCTTGTGATGACACCAAGAAAAATGACTTAAGTATCAAACTAATCAGCATTGTGTTTTTCATTTGGCATTGTAAGTGCTAGCTTGTGATGACACCAAGAAAAATGACTAAGTATCAAACTAACAAGCATTGTGTTTTCCATTTGGTGTTGTAAGTGCTAGCTTGTGATGACACCAAGAAAAATGACTAAGTATCAAACTAACAAGCATTGTGTTTTTCATTTGGCGTTGTAAGTGCTAGCTTGTGATGACACCAAGAAAAACGACTAAGTATCAAACTAATAAGCATTGTGTTTTTCATTTGGCGTTGTAAGTGCTAGCTTATGATGACACCAAGAAAAATGACTTAAGTATCAAACTAACAAGCATTGTGTTTTTCATTTTAGGATGCATGATGGTGATGCTAGGTCTAGGAGCATCCTGGAGCACAATGTGCAGTCTTTGGAAAGGTCTTTCAATTACTCATTCATATTCTGACCAGATCAGTCACTTAGCCACATCAGCACCAATGGAATCATGATTTGTACTGTTGAAACTGGTTGTATCTAAGTGACCAGTATCGAAAGCCTGTGGCATTGAAAGAATTGTTCTTTTTTTTTTTTTGATTTCTTAGAAGCCTTTTTTATTTGTCACGAGCTCTGGTTCTAATAGAATCCAGATGTCATATGTGCAGTTGAGTGTTCTTAACCAGACAGTGGAGAAACTCGAATAAGGATTACACAAATGTATGTTTGATTGGTCACAAAGTATCATGTGGCTGACTCAAAATGAGATTACTTTAAAGTCTGTATCTCCCTTGCTCCGCTGGATCTGTGCCCATGTCGAGTTTGTGTTTGCGCCGCAGTATCAGCAGTGTTGGTGGAGGCTTTCATTGAACAGACATGGGGGCATCCCTCCCTCCGCGACTAAGCAATCATCGTCATTAGGAGGGGCTTAGAGGGTTGTGTCCTGTGTGTGTTGAATCACAGCAGGCACCACAGAACACCACCAAAGTAAACCATGAATGGTGCAGTGTCTCTGTGGGCGAGTTGCAGCATGGTGGCATTGACCGCTCCCAGTGGACTTCGGTACCCGTGCTGTGGCAGGCCAAGCCAGGGTGTAGCTGTGGACAGGGAACAGGAATGAGCCGTGTAGTAGGTGTGCCAATGGAGTGATAGGGAAGGTGAAGCTGTCTATGGATTTGAATGTTAGTAAGACAAAGGAGGTGGTCATTGATTTTCGAAGAAACCCAGCTCCTGTCCTTCATTGTGTATGGAAAACACCCAAAGTGGAACATGTAAGTGAATATAAGTATCTGGGTACTATTTAGAGATCAATAGATGATAAGCTGAATTGTAATGCAAACACTCAGTTTGTCTACAAAGAATGTCAATTTAGAATATACTGTCTTCAGAAACTTCAGTCTCTCGCTGTTAAAAAGGACATTTTGAAAATGTTTTAATCGTTGTTTCGTAGAATCAGTGCTGTCCTTTGACTTTTTATGCTGGTTTGGAAATCTTGGTGTAAAAAAATAAACATTTTAAACAGAGTGGTGAAGACATGTGGAAAGATTATTGGCAAAAAAACAAGAACAGCTAGATGAATTGTATGAATGTCGTGTCACTCAAAAGCTGTGAACATTGCTGCTGACAGTTCTCATGTTCTTTAAAAAAAAAACTACGATGTTCTATCCTCTGGACGAAGATTCCAAATTCCAAAATTCTAAACAAAATAGAACTAAAAACAGTTTCATTCCCAGTTCCATCAAACTCTTGAATCAAAACTGAACTTTCCATACACATGTTTTTATGGCCACTCTTAATTTTTCTCTTGGAGATAATAAAAGCGTTTCTGACTTGACTTAAGCCCCCCCACCCCCATCAAAAAAGTTTTTTTTTTTCATAGGTAGGAGTAGGAGGAGAGAGACAAAAAGAAAAAAAAAAGTTCAAATTTCTTGAAACATGGAAAAAAAAGCTTCTGTATGATTTTATCAGACAACTGTAGAAGCTGTTCTTCAATGCATGAACCCGTTTTGTCAGTTACTGAAAGGAAGTATGCCGAGTGAAACACTGAAAAAAAAGACAGGCATCTTTAGCAAACAGCCTTAGAAGTTGCTATTTAAGGCATGAGCTTGTATTGTCAATTACTGAACAAAAGTATGCAGAACATTTTGAAGGTCTAGCGATCTGTCACCTCGGTATTCAGCTTAACTGGGTCTGCACCACATTTGAATTCATTCTTAGTCAAGCCATATATGTCATTGTTATGATATTCTCAGAGTTGTGATGGCCAAGTTGTACGAAAACTGTTATTTATCAGCTTTGTATTTATCCATAATTATTTGTGCTGCTACGGATGTGTATGATGACTGTTTACCAATGATGATTATTCACTCATACCTCATATATATAGCATAACTGTGCCTTCTTTCTCTTGTGTCTGTTAGGTACATAGACATTCACTAAATGCAGTTCGCAGCTGAAAGTGTGCTATGTATATACACAGGTGCATATGCACCCCCCACCCCCCTCACACACACACAGGGGTTTGTATGCATGTGCTCAAATGGATGAGCACATTCATGCATATACACACATGCATGCATACACACACACACACACACACACACAACACACACACACACACACACACACACACACACACACACACACAGTGAAAAGCCTTGCAGGGATGGTGTGCATACTTTTGTGTGTGTGTATGTGCGTGTGCGTGCATGTGTGTGTAAGCATATAAAACACAGGAAAGCAGTCAGTTCATCAGACTTTGCTATCGATCGTTAATGAAAGGGGATAAAAGAAATTAAGTTCTGTGAACCTTTTTATTTTGGATAAAAGTTTCTGATGTTTGAAGAAGGAACAGTTGGCTTGCTTGTTTGTGTCTCCCCTCATTCTTCGTTTTGCATTCCCCCTGCACAAATACACAAACACATGCACAGGTAAGTACACACTTACACACACACACACACACACACACACACACACACACACACACACACACATGCATATGTGTTCAAATGGGTGTGCTCAAATGGGTGTGCACATGCTCTTAATACATCAGTACACTTTTTTCCCTTATGTCAGAATGATCAGTTTTTATGGTTTCTTCGGGGGCCGGAACAGCTCAGTGGTAGAGTGCCGCACTCGTAATCTTGGGGTTGCGGGTTTGAATCTCCGCCAGGCCATTTGGTACAGGGGGTTTTTCCCTTGGAGTTAACATTGGTTCTTACTCCTTTTCCTATACAGTCCTTTGAATGAGACTGTAAACTGGGGTTCCATGTGTGAACGCACGCATAACATCTTGCACACACGTAAAATCCCATCACCAACTTTCGGAAGAGAAGGCCAATTTGACCGTTGGTATGGATGACACGTTACACATAGCATGCACCTTCCCTGAAGTTGTAGTGTGGCTGCCTTAATGGCGGGATAGAAAAAAAAAGGGTCACAAACTCCACTCCCTTTTGTTGGATAGATGGGATTAATCCTTGCCTTTCTATACAGGGGTGTCCGCAGGAGTGTCAGCCTGCGTATGCAGAAGAAGAAGAAGAATTGGTTTCTTCAACTCAGCCTCATGTTGACAGGAAATGTCCATGTTTCTTTCCCATGATATCACAAGAAAAATTTGGCCTCATTTTTCTCCATCATGCCATCTTTTTTTTTTTTTTTTTTTTTCCCCCTCTTTTCTCTCTCAGATAACAAATCTCTTAACTGAGAGGTATAGCTCACAGATATCAATGAGCAGGGGTCAGTACAACTTTGTGTTTCATCACACGAGCTTTATTGTCTGTGTGAGGCATGTGAGATCAAGATCAAAGTAGCTTCCAGGTGAAGTTTGGTGTTGAGGATTGAATGTTGAAAACGATTTCCTACATCTTTCTCAACGGAATATAAAAAAAACTGTCAAGCAACGAGTCAGTACTTCTCAACGTCATCATCAGATGGGGTTTACAAGCTCGCCTAGTATTGGCATGTATCTCCCTCTGTCTCCTTGTCCATGATCACCAGGATACACTAGAGGTAGACATCCTAGAGGGGGACAAGAGAAGTTTTGGATGGATTCATGGACTCGACTGGTACACATTTCTGCCCTGATTCACATGACTGAAGACGAAAAGATGCAGATGCCAGGTAGCTGAAGCACCCCATCATGACCCTCTTGTGACCGGCGGTCATGGGTCAGTGATAACGGTGGCCATGGGGGTCAAGTCAGTGTGATGGCTTCCTTGTGCTGTGTGTGTGTCCTCAGATCAAGGCAGACATGGAGAGTGAGCTGTCCCTGAGCAAGAGTCACCTGGGCCTGCTGGACACTGCTCTCATGATGCCCTATGCTGTCATACAGGTGGGTGGCTGCAGTCAGGGCCGTCAGAGGTTCTAGCTGTAGTGTCGGTGATAGATTGCACTTTGTGGTCCCTCTGGGCATTTTGGAGTGTGTGTGTGTGTGTGTTTTTTACTGAAAATTTCATCACTTGTGTGAGTGTGTACGTGTGTGTGTGTGTGTGTGTGTGTGTGTGTGTGTGTGTTTACTGAAAGTTTCATCACTTGTGTGAGTGTGTGTGTATGTGTGTGTGTGCGTGCTCTGATCTTTTTTTTCCCTTTCTCTGTCTCCCTTTTCCCTCTTGTTTTCCCTTAGCCGAACCCCTACCCCCTCGACCCACCTCCCCACCCACTCTCTCTCTCCGTCTCTCTCTCTCTTTTTTTTCTCCGTCTTTCTAAAGTATGATACGAAAACGTTGAGCAAGCTTATCCCTTTTTGTTATCAACATACATTGTGTTGGTTTCTCCTTTTCTGTTTGTTTACTTTCACTCTGCTTCGTTCTCTCTTTGGTCTCTTTCTCCATCCATCTGTGTGTCTCTTCCTGTCTCTCTGGCTGTCAGTCTTATTCTGTTTCTGTCATCCTTTTACAGTGTTCTGATAACAGTCATGAACACTGCAGTTGTGATGAAACAATGAAACAGAGAAACTGACTCGGGCAATGAACAGATCCATACTATGATGACGATGGTCATGTCATGGTAAGATGGCGACGATAACAGTGACAGTGTTACGGTTTGATGACAGATGCTGTTTGGCCCTCTGGGGGACAAGTATGGATCGCGGCGCACCTTCGGCACATGCATGATTTTGGCTGCTCTTTCCTGTGTAAGTGATACTGAGATGATCAAGACTTGTTTTCCTGTAGCCAGATAGAGCAAAAGTATATGATGTAATAGAACTCTTTGGATATGTTGCTCAGTGTCTGTGAAGTGGAACTTGATGGGATGTTACAGGGCCCCTTGCCATAATGCAATGCTGACTTTTTTTTGTCCTTCAGCCTTATTAACCTCAGTCAATCTACCTATCAATGTTGTCTTTTTACTCTGCAGAATTGGTCTGGGAAAACAAAACCAAGGCCTTAGTGTTTCCAAAGTTTTTTCTCCTTGAAGCAAAGCCCGCGCTGTGAAGCTGCCGCTGCTGCTGATTTCCCAGTTTTGAGGATGGATTCCCTGGATCCCTCATAGAGATTAAGTCCCAAATTTTTAAATTTGATCAGAAAAAGTAGTCTTTTTTTTTTCTTATGAAAAACTCGCTTCAGGCAATCCAACTTTGCTGTGAAAAGTGACAGAGCACAGCTGAATAATGTTACTGTTGTGCACATCTGTGACAACAGTCTTTTTTGTTACAGTATCTTTCTGACCTCTGCATTGATCTGTTCATGTATTTGGTTGGCATCCAGTCAAAAGCCAAACACGCCTCTGGACCCTTTTGACCCCAATTTTTGACCTCCTGGAAGAATGGCAGTCAAGATGCTGTAAACAGGTCATTGATTTATGATCACCTTTCAAATGCTGTCACGCAGATGACCTCTCAGTGTCAAGCAAAGGGGGCAACTAAAAATAGCAAGTCCCGTTTTCTCTTGCCCACAAAGAGTTGACCCCAGACAGGTCGCCTGCATTGTTAATGACGTGCTCCACAGGTTCTGAGAGGGGGCAGATTGTAGGAAAAGTAGAATCAAGTGAACCTGTCAACTGTTAGTTCAGGTCGGGTCATAAACGTAGTGTTGACATACTCCACACTACACTACCAGTATCAGTGTCCGGGGGTCTTGTTTCCTTGGCGGCAAACTGGTGGCATTGTTGATAGAAAGGTCTGAAGCATCGTTTACAATGGTCATCAGCCCCTGTGGTGAAGTGGGACAGGATGTTGCCACCATCACATTGCCTTGGAACAGAAATGGACACATTGTTGTAGATCTTTAGTGTTCTCCATACTGAAAGAGAATGTACCGTAGCAGCCATGGCTTTACTTTTTTAGTGATGGAGATGGGAAGGTTTTTTTTTTTTTTTTTCTAAACTAAGTTTGCCAAATTATAATGATGATAAAGAGTGCATTTTGAAAGCTTATGTTTCATACCTGTGTGTGTGTGTGTGTGTGTGTGTGTGTGTGTGTGTGTGTGTGTGTGTGTGTGTGTGTGTGTGCATGTGAGAGTGGGTAGGAGTATACTGTAAAGATAATGACTTTTTGAATAAGTTTTGAATTGACAAAGAAAAACACAAGTATTTTTTTTAGATAAAGGCAGCCTCCAGGTATCAAATCACAACCTCAGACTTTATGAATAACTGGTTTTTGGCTGTCCACCTATCAAACTTCTCGGTCTCTTCACTCATCTTCTCAAAAACTTCTGAAAATTCTTAGGGCGCTCGTTAAAGACAGTCGGTGAGAGAGCATTTAGCTTTAGTGCGCCCACTCTTGTGGAATTCTCTTCCTGACAACTTACGTGACCTGCCTACATTATCTAAATTCAAGTCAGAGTTAAAAACATACTTCTTTAGGAAAGCCTTCTTCAACTGTAATATCTAAATGCTGTGTCTATTATTCTGACCTGACTTTTTATGTACTGCATGCAAAACTGTATTGTTTTACGCTTGAACTGATGAACTTGATAAGTGCGCATGTGTTGGTAGGTGTGTGTGTGTGTGTGTGTGTGTGTGTGTATGTATCGGAACACATGTCAGTGCGAGTGTTTGAGTGTGTGTTGAGTGCAGTGAGTTGATCCCAAGAATTGCGCCATATAAAATCCATACAGGGTTCTCCGTGTTTCAAGATGTAGTGCCTGTTCCTTCTTGCAGATTTCCTTTGGGTATTGGAACTCTCCAGCCATGTTTGCCCTGCTGCTCTTTCTGAATGGAACATTTCAGGTAAAGCCACCTTCAGCTCTCATACCTGGGTCTCTCTCGTACCTGACAGCACTCGGGTTGTTGTTTTGAAACAGACCAGGTCAGACAGGTATGGGCATTTTCAGGGGTGGGTCATTTTTCTTCCGGGGGAAATGTGAATGGAAGGAAGGGGGAGGGTGGGGGATGGAGAGAATAGGGAAGGTTGGTGACTGAGTGAGGAGGAACGTTTCGTCGAGAGAGATTAAACTCAGAGTTGCATTGTTGGAAATGTTGATTGAATACAGAGGAATGTTCACTAATTTTTCTTGAAGTATTAACAAACGCAAAACAGCAAAGGAGACAAACAAACGCAGAGACAAAGTGAGAAATATCAGTGAGTCTGTGACAGGGGTATCAAGACAGTGAAAAGATGTTTTGAATGTTGCAAAATGATTGAACAGAATAGGGAAACTGATTCCAGCAGATTGTGCCAGACAAGGTTAGAACAATGGCCGTTGATAGAAAAAAAAAGAGTGAGGCCCATTAATGGGGAAAGGAACATTGGTTAGTGGTAGGAAAAAAATATTGACCAGTGATAAGAGAGGTAACACTGACTGGTGACAAAAGAAAGAACATTGCCCAGTGAGGAGAAACAAGAGCACTGGCTTTCTATTGCTAGGAACGTCCCCCTACCCCTTTCAGTCTGGTCATTGTGAACGTTCCGTTCACTTGAACTGTGAACTTTTTCAGGGTCACAAGGTTGTGGAAGGTAAGCCAGGTTATCAGACTCACCATTTGGAACTGAGCAGTTGGAGTGTAGTCACATGTTTAATCAAGAGTGTTGTGAAATTCCTTTTTAACTTTTATCAGATTTGACTTTTATTGGATAGGTAACATGTGTAGTGTTATAAACTATTCATGTAATGATGAATTACTGAATTCAAGGTCTGCATGTTCTTCTCATTTAATGGATAAGAATGTATGGAGCGTAGCAGAATTATCTAGAATGGTGGAAGCTAATGTTGGGAATACAGAGTGGCCAGCTACTACAGATTGTCCATAGTTTACTTCTGAACTCATTATGTACTGTTGAACTAAGCTGTGGTCAAAACAACCTCAGAAGTAGAACTTTAAAGTATGATTTTTAATGCAAAGCATCACACCATGTTTTGTTTCAAATACCTGTGTTGCTGATCTGGAATCAGGAAACATAACTTAGTCAAACCGACATTTCATTTTTACCTGCAGAGCATCAAGCAGAAACAGAACTTTAGAGTGCTTTTAGATCTGTAAGAAAAAGGTAGAATGAAAATGCATGGTAAAGGAGAGGAATCGTGTTGAAAAAAGGTGTCAAACCAGTTTCATACTGATTCATTCATGAAGTACCCTTGCATCTCAGCTTTGATGATAAAGTAAGTTCCATGCACAGTGCACAGTTTGCCAGAATGTGTGGATAGGAATGTGTTTTGTGTGTGTTGGGGATGTGTGTTGGGGGAGAGTAGGAATGACTTTGCAGTACCTTGATACTCATGAAACTGTGAACGAAAAACTTCCGACATTAACTGTAGCTGCATCTGATATTTGCTTCAAGGTGGGTTGGCAGCTCTGTAATTGTGTAGTGGGAGAGATGGGGTCCTTCTTGAGACATGGGGCTGTAGACATGCTGAGAGCGCTGGTCTTCAGGGCTGTAGCTGATGATTGTGGTGGGTAGTGTGGAGTACTGGAATCTGTAGAGACACTTTGCTATCCCAGTTAAAAGAGTGGGCCCATGAAGGAGCAGAACACAAGATGAACATGAAATTGGGTAAGGCTGCTGTTGAGTAGGGGGTCGTTGGTAGGTATGTGTTTGTAGGGGGAAGGTTTGGGGGGGGGGGGGGAGGTTGGGGGGGAAAGGGGGGAGAGAACAGAAAGAGGACAGATAGTGTGCAGGACAAAGGGTGGGAAGGAGAGAAGATGTGAGGAGAGAATGATACATAGGAAAAAAAAAAGTATGCATGTTTTTGTTGTTTTTTGCTGGACAGGACAGGACTACTTTCCCCATAGCCATGTTAGCCCAGAAATGGCTGGGTTTGTTTAGAAAGAAAACTTGAATTAATCTACACAGGTGAGGATAATTTCAGTTACTTTTCAGTTAGAAACCTTTCCTTGGACTTGTGTATAGAAGTAAAACTGAAATACAAATCAGGATAATTTCAGTTACTTTTCAGTTAGAAACCTTTCTTTCTTGTTTCCTCCTTTGTGTTAAGGTGTTCTGTTTTAACCTCTTCTCTCGTTCATTTTGCAGTGTGAGATGTTTTCATTCTTAACAGACCTGTAACTTGATTTCTTGATCTCTCAGCTGAAGTTCTAAAGAATTTTTAACATTTTTTCTTCCACCTTTTCCTTTTGAAAACAAAACAAAAACAAAAATGTTGAATGTTTCCATTTTAACAATGAGACTTTCTTTTTACTGTAATTCTGTGTATGGGATTGTTTTTAAAACCTTTTTAACTACACTGTTCTCATCATTTCTGTTACTGAAAATTTCATCACGTGTGTGTATGTGTATGTGTGTGTGTGTGTGTGTGTTTTGGTTGTGAACATTTGTGCATTTAAAGAATTCTGGTGGTTGTGTTAAACAAATAATAGGGCTAATAAAATGATGAATAGAGTCGCAGGGTGGTCAATGAGAATACACACACACAAAAAAAAACGATTTCTGTGCATTGAAGACAAACATTCTTGACTTGCAAGTCTCCTTTTTTCTTTTCCTTCCAAGACACGTTTGAACCATCAACCTGATCATTTTTTTTTTAACACAAATAGTTGCAAAAGGCCATCAGTGAAAACATCAGAATTAACACTTTTAATAATACTAGTGATACGGGTGGGGTGACGTGACGTCGTGGTGAGCAGGAAGGAAGGTTGGGGGAGCGAATGTTAGTGAGGAGGGGAGAGAGTACTTGAACTGACAAGAAGCCAAGCTGAAAGTGAAAGAAGTACAGAGTTCAAGGTCTGCAGCAGTTCAAGACATGTGCCTCATGATGAATCTGCATCAAGCACAGCGTTTGGTAGCCTTGGCGCGCCTAAAAAACAGCATGGCATTTGATTTGAGGGTTTGGGTCTGTTGCCAGAGAGCACAGCTGTTCTGGACCACCATGGAAAATAAGTGCTGGTGAGCTTCTTTAGATACTGGATCCTGCAACTGCCATCAGATGCCACCCCATCATTAGCATGCTGATGCCATTGTCCTCAATTGCCTGCTATGACTGGAAAGTTTCAAAGGGATCGTTTGGTGTTGATCGTGTGTTAGTCACTGATGATTTGCAGAATGAGAAGTTTTGACTTACGCGGTAGTTGCTGGCTTCTTCTGAGACTGAGCATCAGCCATTTTTGAAGACAGGGAAAGCACTGTGGATGGGAAAGATAAGTGAATGTATTGAAAAGAGAAGAAGCTGGAGATTTTCTCCAAACGTACACTGACGGCCTCTAGATTTGGTTTTCAGTATAATACCTTGACTTCAGAACCTTAACCCTTTTGTGACTCAGTTGTCCAGACAAGCTGAACCCCATGACCCTGGCTGCCTTGGGGAAAACAGAAAGATCAGGTCATGCAGTAAAATGATTAATGATCAAAAAATTCCAAGATGGTGACTTTTAAGATTTGACATTCTAAAAGAAGTCGTACATCTGGACCACAGTTGGTGTTCTGGGCCATATCATGAGTCAGCTTGTGCAGTGGCCGTCATGTTATGAGTTTATGCGTAAGTGGTCCAGAACAAGGAAACAAAATAGTGTGCGTGACGGTTATCATGTACTGGGAGATGAACAAACTCGTGTCCTTGCGGCAGAGGGTCTGCAAGAGTTTTACCTTCTGCGAGTGAATGCTCCTCCCCCTCCCCCCCACCCCCAAATCTCTTGGTATGTTTATGTATACATATATTATATAAAGTGTATCAGTTATGCTATATATTTTATATATCCTATATAAAAGAGGCAGACAGTGTGTACTGACAGCCAACGCACTGCTGTGGACGAGCATGTACAAATTCCTGTAACGCACACACACACACATACACATACAAAATTAGAATGGCTCTAACATATGACCAGATTTATGACTTACATCAGAGACTGTATGTATGTAGAAGGCAGCTGAGTGTGCTAAACAAAAGACATCACCTAGGCTCTTGACCGCACTGTTTTGGTAACGCTCCTGTGAGATTTGTCTCTCTTCCTACACAAGGTCTCTTATGCATGGTACTGAAATGCAGCAATTGAAGTGTGTGCATTTTTTCTTTTTAACAAAGTAAGTTGATTTGCCAGAGCAAAAGGATGTATCCCATGTGACAGAGGAGGACAGGTGCCTCTGAAGCTGTAGAGTGTCTTCCCATCCTGTCTGTAAAGAGAGGTTACATAGTCCATGCTGATGCGCATACTCTTCCATGGCAGGTCAAGGGGGTTGTTTGTTTAGTGTGTTCCATTAACTGCGTGACACATTGGTCACAGTTGCTTCAGAATGTTTTGCTGACCTTAACCATTTGCCACCAAAGGAAAAGAAATTGTAATATGTCCTGTTTTCTCGTTTCAAACTTTTTTTTTTTTTTTTTTTATAAAGATTTGCCCTCTACAGTTTCTTTTCCTGAAACATAAGTTTGGTGTTTTCACTTTCCGTGTTCTGAACCAGGTCACAGATCCTCTGCCACCAACTTCTACTCGTCCCCCTCATTTTGAACCCCCCCCCCCCCCTCCCCCTTCTTAGTCCTCATTCTGTTTTGAGGGTATGCCTTATTGTGTTTATGACCATCCACCATGTTGGGAAGATCAAAAAGGGGTGTGCAATGGACATGTGAACACTTTTTTTCTTTGATGTAACAAATTAAAGAGTGAATCCTTTTATGAGCACAGCTGAACATTGTTCGATTTGACGAGTAGAGAGTCCATCTGTGATGCTCTGCAGATGTTTGCCCTTTCATTGAGTGAACATGAACAAACGAAGGAACCAAAAATAAAGAACCCACTCGCCATAAACTGATGGAAAAAAAGAAAGTCTGTTTATGATTTATCAAAGGATGAAAAAGTATGCACAAAATTCGGGATAAGGATTTGCATGATACAATGATTGTGGCAGAAGAAGTATAGTCAGTCATTTAAACAATTATATTATTCTTTACTTTCTTCAAATTTCTGTTCATGTGGACACATTCACCTTTGCCAAGTATGTGTGAAGAAAATGCTTGTTAAAATGACAGAATTTGGTAGGCTTTGTTACCTCTGACCATATTTTGGTGACTTGTGACCATATTTTGGTGACTTTGTCAGAAAGTTAAAGTCTGTTTTATTTATTTGTCTTGATTTCCATAGCAGCTAGCTGACCGTTGTAATGATTGTGTTTGTCACAGTCGCAGTGTTGGCCCAATGTGACAAAAGTGATTATGTCATGGTTCTCTGATGAAGTGCGCAACTCCATCTTTGGAATGTTTGGTACCTGCATCTTCTCAGGAGGAATTCTTTCCACTATGTTTGCAGTGAGTTGTCATTTTGTTTTTTTCTACATGTATTTGATTTTTATATGAATCTTTGAACATGTGGGTAATGGTACATTGTATGATTGGGTGAGTATGTTGGTTGGTTGGTTGTCCATCAGAAATAGATCTTATCCAGATAGAATGATTGTCAGAAACCAGTGTATGGCATCTATTGTTTCATTGTATTGTAAGTGTTATTTTCATCATTAATGTTAATCCCAACAAGTATTTCTCTTGGTGTTATTTTCATTATTATTGTTAATCTTATCTTGATTTATGTTTTTTATTATCATCTACCAGCTTTAAAGGAAATCTCAAAATGAGGCTGGGAACAGTAAGTTAAGAAGAAAAAAAATTAGGGCAACTCTTGCTTCCATGATGAAATATTGCAGGCCCATAACTCCAAAGGAATGCTGCTTACGACATCCAGTCATCTAGCAGAAATGACAACAGAAAGCACACAGAACAAACAGTAGTTTAATGTTTATTTTTATCAAGGACAAAAAGTGCAAGGAAAGAATGATTGTGTCTGTTGCAGATTTTTTTTCCATTTTGATCAGATAGCTGTCAGTGGCATTGGTCACATGTTTGTTTCAGGTTTTCCTCCAGACGCACTATGGGTGGAGATCAGTGTACTTCTTTCCTTCTGTATTCATGGTGAGAATTTCTTATGGAGATGTCAACTGTCTTCTTTTTGCTGAATCTCTGCTTTTGCCCTCTTAGGAAAATCTTTAATCAACCCAGAGATGAAAAAAAAAGAAGGACCAAAATATCTCACGAATTTAGGAGATATTAATGTTGGAACACCAGATGCTTCTCAGTTGCAGCAACAGTGCAGAGAATCGAACTAAGACACAGCAGTGCAGAAAATCAAACTAAGACACAGCAGTGCAGAAAATCAAACCAAGACACAGTCATGCAGTAAAATCCAATTGAGACACAACAGTGCAGAAAATCAAATTGAGACGCAACAGTGCACAAATCAAATTGAGACAGAACTATGCAGAAAATCAAATTGAGACACAACAGTGCAGTAAAATCAGATTGAGACAAACAGTGCACAAAATCGAATCAAGACAACAATAGTGAATAACAGATGATTTGAAGACTGGTGAAGAACCCACTTCTCTCTCCCACCCCCACCTCATGCCCTATCGCTGTTCCCTCCTTACATCTCCCTTCCCCACTACATTCCAGTCAGTTAATCTTGCAACATGTCAGGTGCTGGTGTCATATTTTGTGAGATCTGTTTCCTGTTAAAAGTTGATATTTCTGCAATAAGACAGAGGCATAACTGGTAACCCAACCATCGTGAAGTTTTGAAGAATTTTCCTGTTTTAAAGTTCATCCCCGGAATCCTGACTTTGGGACCAAAAAAGTCCACAATTATCAAATTTATGTAAAAACAATGTGTGTTTTTTGAGGGCATTTTGAGGAAAGATGAGTACAGTGTCAGCAAATGGAGGCAAAGTAGTGTGGTCCGAATGCCAGCAGCCCTTTGTTGTGGAAGAATGCATGTTCTTTTTAGGACCTGATTAAAGGGGTTCAAGCAGTTGGGAGTAAGTGTTTCAGTTCATTGCCTGGACTTCCCTGGAGTGCCAGTGTTTGATTCCAGAAGGTTAGTGGCAGTACAGAATGATTATCACAGCACTGTACCCACTAGCATGATGGATGACCTTTCCTGCCGTGAAATTCCTAGAGCTTACACCAGTTTGTTGTTGCCCCTCTAAGAGACTGTTCTTGTCTCTCTCACTGTCTTTTTTTTTTCTTTTTTTTTCCAATTTGTTTGTTTTTGTTATTGTATTGATACACATGTTTGAAATTTCTGCAGTTTAAAGCATTCTGGCCATGCACACGCACACACACACGCACACACACGTACACAAACATATATATCCATTTATCTGCACATGTATCTGCATCTATCTATCTATCTGTCTGTCTGTGTATTTATCTGTCTGTATATCTATCTGCATATGAAGGGATGGTTAGTGATTCTTCAGTCTGCATTTTAGTTTCTTGAATTTTCTCTTCATGTTTTCCTCTATTTTCAGACTGCCCGTAGTAACCTGCCCCTGTTCATCAGTTCTCTGAGGTTTGAAAGTAATGGAGTGGTAGAGCCAGTCATTAAGCAGTGTTTGCTGTACTTTTTCTTTTTTTTTTATTTCAGATGGTGGCAGGTACAGTAGTGCTGCTGTTTTTCAAGACGGCAGAGGAAACTGGACTCAACCTGAAGGAAGGAGCACACAGCCAGACAGAAGCAGGACGGAACCTGAAGGAAGCAGGTAACTCTCAGAACTTGCAGGTAACTCTCAGAACTTCAGGTAACTCTCAGGACTTGAGGTAACTCTCAATACGTGCAGTGTTGGCCTCACTATGTGTTGGCATCACCAACATGTCACGGCGCACGCAATTATAAATGGTTAGCCGGTGAGGGAGGCCCGCCTATTTTTAAAGAGCGCCCAACCTCCCCTCCCCGCAGTAGCACTCCCACCTCTTCCCACCCCCCATCCCATCCCTCTCGCATCGCCCGCACATTCCTTCCCAGCTGCTCTGTGGCGAGGTACATGCAGCGCCGAACCGCAGCTTCACTGTGGCGAGGTACACGCGGTGCCGTGTAATGCTGGTCTCCCCAGAGCCAAGAAAGTGGCTTTGCAGAAACTACTGACCACTTGTACTGCTGTGTCAGCCTTGATATGACCCTTTGCGGTTG